>KV459421.1:121357-133384 GCA_001662645.1 Pseudogymnoascus sp. 03VT05
GGGGGGGGGGGTGGGGAGGGGCGTAGGACATTTTGGGCATTGTGGTGGTTGTGCGGTAGATGGTGGCGCGAAAGAAAAGATGTGGTTACTTGGTGGTTATATGATGGAGAGGAGGTAGATATATGCCCTCGAGAAGTTCTGGGAGGACTAGGTGGTTACGTTGTGGAGGTTAGATAAACACAGTCCCAAAGAGGCAGCTCTGTGGTTACGACGGAAGCTAGTGGTGGCGGCAACCACCAGGTACCACATTGTGTCTCTGATTCACGCCAACAAAAGATGAAGTTGAAAAGCATCTAATATCGCTATCAAATATTCTAAATAAACTCTCGCGGTATCCAAAATCCCATCTCTAACCCTCCAAAATCCATGCAACATGCGCTTGTAGATCCAAGTTTAACCCCGCCTTCAGTCTCTCCCGCAACTTCAACGCAAACTATCGTATAAATGACACTCGCCGAGAGGCATTATATTGTACAATTCCATCCGACCAATCCTTCCTCATACTGGCTGGAGCTGATGGGCAGTTATATCTTCGCCTTCCCAGTTTCCCTCGCCAGTTCCTGTCTCAGTTTCTCCACCAGCTCTGCGGCTTCCTCTTCATCAAGGTCCGTCCTTTGTCCCCTCCCAAACATAGTAAAGCTCTTATTCCGAAGTTCGGGAGTTAAAGCTGGCCGAGGGATGATATGGAAGTGAACATGCGGCACGACCTGTGCAGCAGCAGCGCCTATAACACACACATATTAGCCATTTGCCCCATATCTCCCCCCTCATACTTCAACACTCAGCCAGTCCACAACCTACCATTATTCTGCACAATATTCCAATCCCACACCCCCGTCGCCTTCGCCAAAGTCCTACTCAGCACCGGTAACCAATACCCCAACTCCCTCGCCTCCTCATCCGTCACATCCGACACCTTCTCATGATGCGCCCTCGTCGTAACCAGCAGATGCCCCGGCGACAACGGCATGATATCCAAAAACGCCATCACCAGCGGCGTGCTGAGCACCACGAATGCTGACGGGGAGACGAGATCAGCGTTGAAGGCTACCGGCGCGGAGGGGGGGACTGCGGCGAAGGTCGTGCTGATGGTGCAGAAGGGGCAGTCGCCCACGCATTGGGAGGGGTCGAAGGACATGGCGGGCAAGGAGAGCGGAGTTGTGCGCACTGTGGCTTCGTATCTACAGGCGCATTCTTCTACCCGTGTTGGCGAAAGAATTATCGGGTTGACGTGGGGGGAAATGGTTATGGGCAAAAAATGTAGGTGTGGGCGGGCCGAGGTTCGTAGCGATGCGTGTGTGCGGCTCTGATTCTATTTTGGGAGAGAGGAACGATAACTTAGGTAGGTGAAAGGGGGAAATGGAGGCATTTATATAGTATTACGGAATCTGAATGGGCCGACAGTGACTGTTCATTTGTTTTTTTTAGAGTCATGGGAAGTTTGTGCTGAGAAGATTGTGCACATGGATTGTGAATATGGAGATCGTACCGACCGACGTGAGCATGGGGAGCGATTGGCATCTGGGGTCAGCTTATCGGTGGGGGGCTGGCTCGGCCTTCAGGGTTCCATCATCCTTATCATATTGTCAGGACCAGAATACTCTACTTTTCTCATCCTCACCCTTTTCAAGCAAGATTTTGGATTTAACTTCCTGTAATTATTACAAAATATGTACCTCTATATAAAAAAGGCATCTGTATAGATGAGGTGGATGGTCTCGCAACCATGCGTATAAAAACTCGCTCCAAGAACACCCCCAAAAAGATTCCCACTGTGTATTTCCGCTCGCTCTGGTATCGCATGCTCATTTACCGTCAACGACGCTCTTATCCTTCTTAACCGACGACGACCCCTTAAACAGGACACTAATCGCCGACTGCTTCCTCGGTTTCTTCTCCTTCCCCTCCTTCTCCTTCTTCGGCTTCACCGTACTCTCCGACTTCCCCGTCTCCGACTTCGACGTCCTCCGACTCTTAGTCGTCTTAGACGTCCGACTCGACCTCTCCGTCCGCGCACTCTCCGTCACCACCGTCCGGCTCGAATCCATATACACCGGCACCGGCTTCCTCCTGACCGTGCTGGCGTTACTGCTCGCGCCCACTGAGGGCGACCTCGGCGCACCATTTCGCTCCTCCATAGCCCTATCCCTGATACGCTGCTTGCGCAGTATCTCCGCCTTCGGGGTTATGTACTCCCCATCCACGCTTGTCGAGACACTCTGCCTACCAACCCCCGCAATCCCCTGGCGCCACGACTCGATACTGTAGTTGTCCGCGTTGAAAACCATGGCTTCGTCCATGCGGTAGCTCTCGTCTACTTCCTTCTTATCGCTAATTTCCTTCTGGATCTTCTTGATGATCTTGTACCCGCCGAACATGACGATCGTGACGCCCACCGCGACACCACCAGCGATGAGGAATTGCGGCGAGCAAAGGAGCGCAAACACGGCTGGCGAGGAGCTCTTGATCGCAGCCAGGAAGCCTGGCCCCATCTTCGTGAGGACGTTGGAGATTTCTGCGAGTGTGAGGGCCACCGCTGCCATCGCCTCGGGGTTCTTTTGTAAGGAGGCGATAATCGTAGTAGCGGTGTGTTGCACGCAGTGCGCTTCAACCATCAGGTGGTCGAGTTTCGACATGAGGCCGTTCAACTCCTCTTTTTGCTGTGCTCGCTGTTGTGGGTAGACTTGCATAGCCAGGTCGGGTGGCAGTTCACCATATGCCATGTTCATGTCGATATCATCGCCATGATTGGGATTCGGGGATGTCAAGGAGCGCTGTAGGGGTGGTGGAGGAGGATAGTCGTGATAGTTGTAGCCCATAGGCGCGGGCTCGTATCGAGGAGGGAAATCCGTGTGGTGTCGGACGAGGGTAGGTCTGGAAGCATTGTAGTCTTCGATGTATGGAGCTTGGTATGGCGCTTCGTATGGCGATTGGTAGACTGTTGGCGACCGATGCGACGTCGCTGGTCTTGAGCCACCATGCCATGAACCTGCAACGCTTCCGCTTGCCTCTGACGCAGCAGCTAGATTCCGTTCTGTAAGAGCAGTGGCCGGCCTCCTCGATGGTTCGCCTTCATGTTTCGGCCGACGGCTTTTATGGCTGCGGTGTGAGCGCCTCGACGAAGCTACGGATCTGGACTCCTCGAGCCGGACATTCTCGAGCTTTCTCGCCAACTTGTCCTCATTCTTGCCGTGTATCTCGGCGCGGATTTCGGCTTTCTTATCTTGGTAGGCGGTTTTCGCTTCTTTGAATATGTTGAGGAGGTGCTTGCTCTGCGGACTCGTTAGCTCCTTGAGGTGGCTCTGAGGAAGGGAGCTGTTATTCGTACTGTGCCCACGATCTTCCCAGACTTGTTCACGATCGTTATTGTCTCCATGATGTGTAATTTCCAGATTCTAGTGGTCCGGGCTGAGTACCAGCTTCATTCACCCAAAATGCTGTTGGGAGGAGGCGAAGGTCTAGTCCGGCCGGAGTTGCGGTGTAGTAGTATCTGAGCGGCAAGCTCTCACCGACTCCAAGCAGCTGTGAATGCACAACAAGGTATTAATTCACGGCGTAGATAAAGAAGCAATCAGAGATACCGCCTCGTCAACAAAAAAGTAGTTCGAAGCTCTACAAAAAAGTCCACCGGGGACACAGCAAAGCAATAAAGAAAGATCGAACCCCAAAAATACCCGCCCAAGCCCGAAACAGGTCAGGCCTTTGCTGTCTTATCGCGATTGGCCGATTGCACGGATCTCTCCCTGGCGACGGCCCCGTAGCCCTGCAAGCTACGGGTTAAAATCGAGGTACAAGTTACCAAAAGTTAACGCGCGGCCCACTCTGGGGCAGCGAGACGTCAGTGTGGTCAGGTCAGAACGAGCCTGGAGTCAGAGAACAGGGCATGATCGGAGTGCTGGCGCTTGCTGATTGAGTGCCCTGGGATTTACGGTAGGAGTGGATGGGAGGGGCCGATGTAGGTTGGTTACTTTAGAGGCATGCGCGTACAGTTCAGTATGAGTGGTAGTAGTGGTACTTTGTAATCCAAGAGTTGAGCTGGTCAGGGGTCTGCGGGAGGAGACTCCGCTCGACAGGTGAGGCTGTGCAGGTGTGGCTTTAGTGCGGGCTATTGGTGATTGGCAGCCACCGGTGACAGCGACGTACGCATGCACGATGGGATCCGGACAGGAAAAGGAAGAAGAAAAAAACTCGTTTTCAGGATGTTTTGCATTTATTATGACAGGTTAACTAGTCTGGGTGCATGTACGCCTATTCTGAAACCCATACGCCGCCGCGTTTTCTTCCAGACAAGTCGGCCTGGCCGTACTGTTGCACAATTATTGTTGGTTTTCCTGTGACAAGGCTAGGCGAACGCCGAACCACTGCTTTTACCGTGTGTGCGCCGAGGATGTTGGCGAACAGGAAGAAGAAAGACATAAAAAAAGAAAAATCGAGGCAGAAAATCAACAGTATCCTCCATAACATTACATGCTCATGCTGACTTCTGGCGTCTCCGTGCGCTCTTCAAAGACTGAGGCGCTTCTGTCATCTTCGGCGAGTTTCACCAGACGAGCTGTGAGCTCCTGTAGCTTCGCCTTCTCCTGTTGAAGGTTGCGGCGGCGTTGTGCGCTGTGGTGGTCCTCCTCCATGAGCTCGCGGCAACGCTCTTCGGCTAGTATCTCGTTAGTATGTATATAGAAAGTATAGTAGGTAGGCAAACTTACTGTTTCCCACGTCGAGTCCGAGCTTGCCTTCCAAGTAGCGAAATATGTTCGCATGGACCTGCTTGAAGAGATCGCTGTGTATTGTGAGGCAAATTTGATCGCAGACACGGTCTGCAGCCGTTAGATAGTAGCCTCTAACAAAGGCGGCAACCTCAATCTCGATCTTGAACGGGTCTTCGCCCAGATCCTCGTCTTTGATCCCCTTCAACTTCTGTTGAAGCATTTGCATCCTTTGATTGTGGTCTCCTCGAACATTGACGCCGACCATCATCTGCTCCGCCAGGGCCATCGCGCGTTGCTTCCTGCGAACATCTTTGATCTTCTTCGACTCCACTTCCACGTAGTGATCAAATGATCTCCTGTTGATTGTGAAGAACCTGTAAAACTCAATATCCAGGATCTCCTGGCACGTTTCTCTCATGCTCCTCTCGAAATGATTGACGAAGCCCTCCAGTTCTTGAAATGCCTGCTTGTACAGCTCCGTTTGGCTCCACTTCGAGAGAACTCGACCCAAAATCCGCTGGGCATGTTCCTTCAACATTTCAAGGACACGGTCAATGTACATCTCCATAGGAAGCTCCCATACTCTGACGGCCCTCATACACAATTCATCTTTCACCCTGAAGTCGACGTGACCCAGAGATCCTGGCTTGCTGTATTTTGCTAAAGTTTCTCGGATCTTGCCAATGGTTGCCATCAGCTTATTATTCCGAAACTCTATGAAAGGGTTTTTCAGTTTTTTTGGAAGATTGGGATACTTCTCAGATCCATTCGCAAACCTCTTTGGAGATCTAATTTGCTGCTCCTCTTTGGCTGTATCACGAACGTTAGACGGCGAAGCGAGGCTGTCACCGTCTATGCTGTCTATGCTGATGATCTCAAGGCCATCGACCTCCATTTGGTTTGTAGGAGCAGGCAAACCTCGAGGCTCCCCGACTTTGAATGTTGGCTGTAGATGCTCGTGGAAAGCTTCATAAAGTTGGTTGTTTAAAGTGTTCCACTCACTATGCAAGCTGAAGTCAGTACCATCCATGAGTGACTGTATTTGCTGACTGAATCTGGCGAGTTCTTGGAGCACAACTTGGCTTATGTTGTGTGTAGGCAGTTCGGGCAGCCTCGCAAGCTCTCCCTCGATCTCCTCCGAGCGTGCGCGGACGGTCTCTTCGATTTGGGGGATGCTAGTCGTTATGTTAGCTGATATTACAAAAGTAAACCCAGGGTAGCTGCCACCAGATTTCACATACCTTGCTATTATCTGAGTAGCAAACTTCTGCGAAAGAGCGCGCTGAAGGTTTTCGGTCCCGCATCGATTGCGGTATCCGTTCCATTCTTTAGACCAAGGAAGCTCACTGTCGAAAAATCCCTCTTCACTCTGCCTCGATCTGGCATGGTATCCTCCGTCACGAGTGGAGTAACCAGAGGCCGAGGAAGTCTGCATCTGTTTTGTGACATAGTATCCATGCTCAACCTTATGAGTATGCCCGTCCAACAGTTCCTTAAATTGGGCGTCGGAATGGCCAACCTGAAGACAGTCGGCCTTGGTAAGAACACCAAGTGTTCTGTTTTCGGCTTTCAGATCCCGTATAACCTTTCCAGCTCTTGAGGTAGTAGGATCTGCTGACATGGGTAGAGCATGAATAACAAGCGCTTGTTGGTGCTTGATGTACTTCTTCGCTAAATTCTCCACAACCTTCACCAGGTAGTCATCTTCCTTCTGACTAGGATTTTGAAATATCCCAGGAAGATCAAAGAAAGATAGCGGAGGAAGGCCTGGACCAGACATCTCGACTGATACCACATTGGGCGAAAATTTAGCCTCAGTTGTCGTATTGCTACCTGGAGACATCTTGCTCTGGGCACCAGGCATATAGAGTTTGTGCGACTTGGAGGGATTCAGAATGGCGATCTGAGCCCATCTCAAGGCCTCTTCGAGCTCGCTCTTATCGGTGATGACAACAAACTCTTTTGTAACCAGGTTCATCTCTCTCCACGGTGGGAAGGGGTTGTTTTTGGTGACTTCATTCGCTTGAATTGGACGAGTGGGGTCTCGTGGCGAATAATTGTATGAAAGGTGCAATGAGATCTTGCAGCTCCACGTCTCCGCGTGGCCTGTCTTGATGTGGGTTGGGCATCTTGTGCAGCATCCCGAGTCTTGGGGAAGGTGAATTTCTGTGAGAGCTCCCATCAAGCTCGATTTTCCTATGCCGGCTGTCAGATATTGTCTCGGTTCAAGGTGTTCTGGGTTGACTCACCTGCACTCTGGTCACCGACGAGGACAAGTTGTGGTAGATCAACAAGATAGTCGACGCCCATTCCTCGGATGTCGTTGATAGCATCCACAAGAACTTGTACACGGCGCCCAACTATATGAAGCCCAGACTCCTGGGATGGAGCAGATGATCGCTGCATAGGTGGAAGAACTAAATAGTAAGCAATAGGTCGGTGGCACGCGTTGAGTAGAACATACCAGGGAGGGTCTGAGAAAACTCAGAGACTGGTGTGGCGGACCCATTTCCAGTGAACCTAAAAGTATCACTGGATGGCACTGGGAGGCCGTGGGCTTCGAAAGATGATGAACTATAATCGTCCATGGCGACATCGTCCACCATGGCCTTTTGGTAATTTGTTCTCCTTGGAGGTATCTTGGGGATGCGATATAGCCTAGGAACAGGTTCTGCCTTGACACTATTCATGGAATGTTGAAAATACAGACTTGTTCTGTGGGGAATTAGCTTCCTCTAGTAGGTGTGTGCCATACAATATAAAGATGACAGAAGAAGGTTGTGTGAGCGAGAAGGTCCCATGTAATGGATGAAATAAACAGAAGTTGGAAAGAGAAGTTCCATTTAGCGTGGGGCTTTGCTGTGGGAGCTTTCACGTCGAGTCCCGGACAGGTAAACTAACAATTGATAGTAAAGGGAAATTGCGTACCTTGGAAGAACAGGTCTGTGGGAAAAAGACACAAGCTAATAAGCTATGGAAAAGTATCACACCGTATAATATACAAAGGCAACGTGTGTCTCTTCACCACTGCCTATTGTATAGAATGAAAGGTGTAAAAAGGCGATAGATGTATGGCTGATATAATTGTTGGAGTGAAATAAAGCCAATAAATAAACTTCGGCCAGATTATCCGGACCTTATCAGAGCATCATACAGCCAACTACTAGTAGGCGTATAGTACAATAATGCGTCTCAACAACCTGAAGCTGAAGTGAATTTGACTTGGCTTATGGGCTTGACTTGAATGGAACGGACTGCACAACGAGGGCTGCTTTGTCGGAGAGATACGAATACAGAATTGCAATTGGTAAGAGAAGTAGAGCAAGTCCAATCGAAGGAAGATGCACTCAATTTATATTTGCACGAGCATACCGGGAGGATACCAGCCCCCCGAGCATTACAGGACGCTTCGGAACAGACGGAGATTCGAAAGCCTATCATATTTCGCAAAAGAGTCGTCATTGCAACACTTATTTCAAATATGTGAGGGGTATCGTAAGTCATACAAGGAAGAGAATGCATCCTGCCCAATAACTACGAAGAGAAGAATGGGGACGACGCTCCCCGCACTGTCGCGGGAGATTTGATGTTCTGCGCTTATTTAAGCTTAACTTGTTGTCCACGGACAAACGCACGCGGCTGATGGATTTACCACCAAAATTTGGCGTCTCGGCTATCTTGAGAGTGAGCACCTCCGTTCTTAATCAGTGAACAGATACAAAGGGGTTATCATTCCAACTTCCGAGCTGTTGCCCGATCTGTCTCAGCTACTGCAGCCAAGTATTGAATAGGCAACGCAGGGGCCTTTTTTCAAAGCAATTCACAGTCACACAGGTTTCCCTACCAATTTTTGCTGCTGAAAGCGATGAGGCCGTGACTGGCGGTGAAAACCCCCTCCCTCGTACAAGTCACTTTTTTTGGTTTTCTCGTCTTTGGTCGGAAGACAAATACTGCTGTACGCACAAAAAAATGTAGTCAAGCGCGAGTCAGTACTCGTTCGCGCCAGTATCATATAATTATTGCGGCGAGAGATACATAGTCAATTAAAACCCGAATTCTAAACCTGCGAACAGGTACGAATGGCCGCCATGGCTAATTTACCCAATGGCTGGTCAACAATGGGACACGATGAAATAAACCTATCACGTGAACCAATACGTGGTCGGAACATCATTTTTCCAGCTGCCCCTTGTGCCTCAGTGGGATGTTCCAGACAACAAGGCGACCGATAATATCTGTTCACACAAGTCAGGAACACCTTGCGCGCAGCTACGATCACATAGCAAATATGTCTCTCCAGGTCCCACACAGAGAGAAGCAGAATGGTGCTGGTGGCCACAACACCAAGGCTGTCATCTTGGTGAGCTCACACAGCGAATACGTTGTCCGATCGAGGTAATTGATACTTTTACAGGTCGGCGGCCCCTCCAGGGGAACCAGATTCAGACCTCTTTCTCTTGACGTCCCAAAGGTAATTATCTTTATCCAATCCCCAGCTACGAGGTCTCAATTCTAACGAATCCTCAACAGCCCCTATTTGACATCGCAGGTCACCCCATCATCTGGCACTGCCTGACCGCTATTGCCAAAGTGCCCGACATCCAAGAAGTGTGCATGATCGGCTACTACGACGAGACCGTCTTCCGCGACTTCATCAAAGACGCCAGCCACGAATTCCCCGAGCTGACCATCAAATACCTTCGCGAGTACGAAGCTCTCGGCACCGCCGGCGGTCTCTACCACTTCCGCGATGCAATCCTCAAGGGCAAGCCCGAGCGCTTCTTCGTCCTCAACGCCGACGTCTGCTGCTCCTTCCCCCTCAACGACATGCTCAAGCTCTTCGAGGAGCGCGACGCCGAGGCCGTCATCCTCGGGACGCGCGTGAGCGAGGACGCCGCGTCCAACTTCGGCTGCATCGTGTCGGACCCGCACTCGAAGCGCGTACTCCACTACGTCGAGAAGCCCGAGTCGCACATCTCCAACCTCATCAACTGCGGCGTGTACCTCTTCTCGACCGAGACCATCTTCCCCTCGATCCGCAGCGCCATCAAGCGCCGCTCCGACCGCCCGCGCCTGTACTCGTACCCCTCCTCCGAGAACCTCGAGTCCTCCTACTTCAACGACGACGAGGAGACCAAGAACGAGGTCCTCCGCCTCGAACAGGACATCCTCGCCGACCTCGCGGACAGCAGACAGTTCTTCGTGCACGAGACTAAGGATTTCTGGCGCCAGATCAAGACAGCCGGCTCTGCCGTCCCTGCAAACGCCCTCTACCTCCAGAAGGCGTGGCAGACAAACCCGGCTGAGCTCGCAAAGCCATCCGTAAATATCCTGCCTCCAGTCTTCATCCACCCAACCGCCCAGGTCGACCCAACCGCCAAGCTGGGCCCGAACGTGTCGATTGGTCCCCGCGCGGTCATTGGCGCCGGTGTGCGCATCAAGGAGAGCATCGTCCTCGAGAACTGCGAGGTTAAGCACGATGCGTGCGTGCTCTACTCGATCCTCGGGTGGAACAGCCGTATTGGGGCGTGGGCGCGTGTCGAGGGGACACCGACCCCGGTGAACAGCCATACGACGAGCATCATCAAGAATGGGGTTAAGGTGCAGAGTATTACGATTTTGGGGAAGGAGTGTGGGGTTGGGGAGGAGGTTAGGGTGCAGAATTGTGTTTGTTTGCCGTACAAGGAGTTGAAGAGGGTGAGTCTTTCCCCCCCCCCCCTACTGACAGTCGTTCTTCTACGGGATCACGGGGTTGCGTCGGGGATGTGAGTGAGTGGATGATGTGCTAACGGGATTATAGGACGTCGCCAACGAGGTCATCATGTAAATGCTTGGCGTGCCAACTGAACGCGCAGTACCCAATCTCTTACCATTCATTCGCCGCCATCTTTGGAATTTCGCGCAGACCCGTGCGTGCTCTGCTCCGCCCCGTTGAAATGATCTGTTTTTGGCACCTCCCGCGGGTGTTTGCGAGGAGGGAGTTAGATAGAGTAATGAATGAACATATCATCATCACCTTCACCACCACCAGCACTGGCTTGGCTGCAGTGCAGTTGAGACTCCACGTGAGCATGTCGGACTTCAATGCATTGCATGATGCTATGCTGTATCACATACAGCTGCCCGCGCGTAGCCAAGACCGTAGCTCATCACATACCGAAGCATGACAACCTTCGCAGAACTTACTGTTTGTAAATGCCTCCCCCTACCACAGCACCCGCTGTAGAGCCAGGAACAGGCAGCATAGTCCCTAATAATAAACCCCAATCCCCCCTCACTCACACCCTCATCCCTCGGCTCCTCCTCACCCTCCCCAGCATCCCGCCGCCAAGCCCCTCCCGAGACCACACCATCGTCACCATACCCCCTCTATCACATCACCCCTCCATGGAGTGAGATACGGACCATTCCCGCCCTCAATGACGTACCCGGTCGGTATTATTCCTATCTGCAGATGTCTTATCCGCCTTCTACCCTCCCCCTTACCCCCCCTACCCGCCTACCCTAGCTCCGTTTCCATTCGTTTTATGCCCTTATCCATCGAGGTGCAGATAAGGACGGGGGGAGCTCTTATCATGGAGTGTCTCGTAGGATCACGTTCCTACCACCGCCTTCTTACCTTTCTAGCAATGACTATAGCTACGTGATACGACGGCATTCCCTCATCCCTCCTACCTGCCCCTATGTACACTTCCATCGGACCCCCACCCGACCCCCCCTAGCCCCACCAGAGACGTTTTCACGTGCAAACCAGACCCACCATCCACGCACCGCCTGCACCGCCTGCAACGCCTTAGGGAAATGTCGGGTCCGGGAGGGCTACCGCAAGGGTTTCTGAGTCGTTGGGTACTGTACTTCGGCAATCGGGGAAATGGATGGGACGGCCGGGTGCGGGATTAATTATAGAACGGATTATTTTTTTGTGGTTTATCTGATTCCCGGGTTTGGGGGGGGGGGGGGGGGGGAGAGCAACCTTGGAGGGTTTGTGGGGGGGGGTGAGTGTGTGGGGGTGGGTGAGTGGGATGATGGGGGTTGGAGGTGAGAGTATGGGGAAGCTCAAGGCTCTATAGAAATCTTTCCGCTCCCTCGTCGACGGGAGCAGCCACGAAGCGGAATGAAATTATCCTCACTACCTCCCAAGCTGAGCTGAGCTGAGAAAGAAATGATCTATCAGTACCGACGCAGTGGCGGCTGGGACCTCCTCTCTTTGCGGTGACACCGATTCGCCATCCCGCGGCTTCCCTCGGCCACCACCACCACCGTGAATTATCGTGAAACCCTCGCCCGACCCCAATTAGTCACAGGGANNCTTTTTTTTTTT
>KV459422.1:0-131881 GCA_001662645.1 Pseudogymnoascus sp. 03VT05
ATGATTTTGACTAGTCATGCTTATATAATATTTGACTAGTTAACTAGTCATGATTATCTTGATTATTTGTGCTAACCCTAGCATACTATCAAAAGTTGGGTATTTTATAATGGATAATGCAAGCAATAACGATATAATGATAGAGCAGCTCTTAACTTGTAAGTGATACATTATTATTCTTTAATATAATTACTTATTAATTATTGTATAGTACTATCATTTCAAGATATTGAATATAATCATATTCATCACCGACTTCGTTGCAATGGGCATATCATTAATCTAGCAGCACAAGCGTTCCTTTTCCCACATGGTGATGCTCTTGATGAGCATAACAATATTCAAACAGAGTATATACCTACAGAGGATGAGATCTAACAATGGAGGGCTTATGGACCCTTAGGCAAACTTCATAATATTGTTATATACATTCAACGATCACCTTAACGACAGGCTTTATTCTTAAAGCATTTAAATAGCAAACATCTAGTATGTGATAACAAAACCCGGTGGAATTCATGGTATTTAATGCTTACATGTGCCTTAAAAGATACTATGAGGAAGGCTATCAATAACTATTGCATTTAAGAATTTGAGGATTTACATGATGATTCTTTGCAAGATGCAGATTAGGCTATACTACAGAATATCTACAATTGCCTTCTTCATTTTCATGAAGCTACAATGGCTACTGAGGGCTGGCAAGCTACTCTTAAACGAGTATTACTCTCTATGGAGTTCTTACTTGACTAGCTTGAGAATGGGAAGAAGCAATACGAGCAAGATCTAATATTAAGCCCCTGCTTTAATTCTGCTTAGAAAGTAATGGATAAGTACTATAGCTTAACAGAGCAGTAAGTAAAAGAGAATATTTGATAAGATGGATATAGCTAATAACATATAGCTCGTCTACATATGTTGCTGCATTAGTGCTTATTCCAAGCTAGAAATGGACTTATATCTATGATAATTGGCTAAAATCTTAGATAGAAGCTACGAAAGAATTAGTTCAATTACTATGGGACAGACTGTATAAGCTGGCGATTGTGCCTATAAGTTTATCAGACTTAGAGCTAAGTGATGCAAAGTCTGGATTTAAGCGTTGGGCAAAGGCAAAGCAGCAGCGTTATCAGCCTCTTCTTCAAGACGAGTATCTCAAATACTGTCAATTACCAGTTACCCCCGAATGCGATGCTAGAGGTTGGTGGATGGAACCTGCTCAACGGACAGCATATCCAAATCTCCATAAAATGGCGATTAATATCCTATCGATACCAGCAATGAGCGCAGAGCCAGAACGGCTATTCTTAGGGGCTAAGATTACAGTCACAGATCGTCGCAATCGATTGGGGGTAGATACTATTGAGTACTTAGAGTGCTTAAAGTCTTGGCTGGCTATTACAGATACACCCTAGGCAGAGGATTAAGATAGAATGGTGAAAACCGGGGTTAGTGCGGAGCAATTGATAGTACTATTTATAAGTCATATGGTTGACACTGTTTATACTGCATATATTGCCAAGCCTTATGATCATAATACAATATACTGCCAAGCTATATGGTGACAATATAATATAGGCACTCGCCATATGATGACAATACAATATGCCTTTTTCTCGCAATATATTGCCAAGAATTACTATTGACAACACTGACTATGCACTCGTGCGGTTGGACTGAGTCGTACATGTGGCCCTCGAGAGAGTAGTAGTCACCGGTACAGTCGGTGTCGCTGTAGATATTCATGATCCACGTGGGTAGCGGCGCAGGGGTGCTGGTTGGGGTAGCAGCTGTGGTGGTGGTTGGCGTCAGGCCGGCCCATGACGACCAGCTCGAAAGGTAGTCAGTAGGATAGTCCGTCTGCAGCGCAAAGTCGGCGCTAAGCGTCAGTATATCGCTAGGGTCGGCATCACCATGCTCGTCCTCAGCCATCGCACATACACCCATGCTTAGACTCCACTCTAGGTCGTCATCGAGCGTCGTGTTTACTGGCAGCTCGAACGAACCGTTAGCCAGGATGGTGAAAAGGTCATCGGCAACGAAGTAGTCGCTTCCGACACCTTTTCCTGAAACAGACGTTGGCGGCAGTGGGGCCAATGGAAGGTGCGGGTAGACGTCGCCTAGTTTTTTTTGCACAAACTTAGCAAGGGCGTATATGGCCATGCTCTCAGCGTTGCGAATGACCCACAAGCCCGTGTTTTCGGCATAACGTGCTAGTCCCTTGCACGGCTGCGCTCCATAGGCACTGATGATCCTGAAGACCTGTTTCCCTTTTTCACTGTAAGTGAACCCTATCTTAATATCGATAATCCTCTTGCTAGCACCCGATGCCCAGTCGATGTGCAGCAGCTCATGGAACCACGTTACAGCCTGGTTGGTCATGTAGGTGTCTATGTTAGCATAGATGTTAACAGGAAATGACTTGTCAGCAAACGACATAACATCATCGAGCGTCTTCGTAACAAAGTATTTCGGGCAGAAGTTGATGCGTGCGACGCCGTATTTAGAGTCCAAGTTGGTCGTATACGCTATAGGCCACTGCTTATGTGGTAAACCGCTACACTGGC
The DNA here is from genome assembly GCA_001662645.1 of Pseudogymnoascus sp. 03VT05. NCBI lineage: Eukaryota > Fungi > Ascomycota > Leotiomycetes > Thelebolales > Thelebolaceae > Pseudogymnoascus > Pseudogymnoascus sp. 03VT05. The sequence goes on from KV459422.1 coordinate 2,568, forward strand.
ATTTCATAGCCGGATCAGTGTTGGTATCTGTGCCGCAGAGTGCTTAAATACACCTACTTGTTCAAGCTTTTTCTTCATCCAAGGAGAGAAATGCCATCTAAGATATGGACCAATTTCATTCTCTCCTAATGGAAGTTCTGGATCCACTCCTTTCTACGATATGGCTTGTTTTCCGACTTGCTAGATGATCGCATTCTATCAATTCTATCGATTTTATAAGTTTTAAGCCAACTGCTGCAGGTAGACCATTGTGTTACGAATACGTCGATTGGATAGGTAGCCACCGCAGCAGACCTTACGTTAGCTAGTTATAGGAGCTTCGTATTTTACACATACTAGTAACGTGCAATACCTGAACCAGAAGCCCCAGACAATAACCGTCTCTTGACGGAACTGTACGATGAGATTGTACTTGCCATAGATGCTTTAAGTCTTTGGTATTTAAGTTCCTATGGCAAGGAGGAAGAAATCAGTAATAAGCAGCGTTGAATTTCATCTTTGATAATTACTATGTATCTCTACATACAACTTACTATATAGAGGTACTTACTACTCCTACCGCGCACTTGCTTCCAATCGAGCTCTTGCAATGGGACGGACCGACGACTGCGCCAGAACCCATGACCACCCCAAAATCATAGGCAAGGGTTGTTTTAAAGCCGATCTACCGCTGTGTCGAGTGCGGTAAAACTTTGTCTTTACCTTCCTAGAAGCTCTTGCACCTCTTCTTCATTCAGATTTCCCTCCGTGGAATCGTAAACGGTCTTACCGCTATGCAGAATACCACGCCGGTTCCAGTGCCAGATGGCGATCTGCTGATAAGGGCGGATGGCTCTAGGATTTACGTATACCCACGGTTCACTTGCACATCCCCAGACTTCAAAACATGTAATCCTAGCGACCATCCTCCCCGTGCTAGCCCAGTCGATGCAATTTTAGAAGCTGTCCGTGCCGGTGATCTCGCCAAAGTCACCAGCCTAGTCGCCGACGCGTCCTACTCACCCGATGAGTACCTTGAGAGGGCGCTCATCGCTGCCGTCAAGGAAGACCAGCTCGAGATTGGGAGATACCTACTCGATCACGGCGCTGTGATGGATAAGCCTGTTCTTCGCATTATGCCGGGCAATTATGCTTCGAGGAATAAATCTTTACCTTTTATGAAGTTATTTGTAGATCGCGGCTGGGATGTCAATTTCACCGACCAACCTGGTTGTACTGCTTTATTGTAAGAATACTATATCTCAAAACGAGCTATAGCTAACCTTTACTTGCGCCAGCAATGTTATCTAGGATCATGAGTTTGTTACCTGGCTTCTTGCTCACGGGGCAGATCCCAATCTAGGCCGTATAGAGAACGGCATAGTCTATGATGGAAATCTCCTCGAGTTGGCTGCTCTGTGTAGTACCCTCGAGATATTTGACAAACTCATCGCTCATGGAGCTCGTCTTGAAGACAGCCGTGCCCTCCACCATGCTTCTGCTGCAGATCGTGTCACTCCTTTGAGCGCCGAACACCTTTAGGTGAAACGCTCTCAAGATACTCCGCTATCTCTGTATAACCCCGTACCCTGGCCTGCTCTAGAGACGTCCTATCAACATAAGGGCCTTTAATTGTAAGATCCACTCCTTTCTCGACCAAGAATTTAACGTTAGTGATATTACCCATGTGGATCGCCCAGAAGATAGGGGGCCCAAGCGAGCCGTTTGGCGGTATGTTGCCTTCATTGCCGGGCCCATTAATATCGACGCCTAATTCCAACAGGCGTTCCATGATCCGAGTGTCGTTGTGACCGAGCAGTCCATGGGTAATACAACGCGAATGTGATAAAACAACGCCCAGAGCATCAACCCTCAAGGCAGGCTGAAGCAGATTCGTAATAAGTGCAAGCTATGAGAAATTTTCCAGATCTAGGCCTCTACCTCTATTCTTAGGGCTTACCTCCCCTCTCTCTATCGCCTGTCAACCCTGTGCAAAATAAAGTAGTGCTTCCGCTAATCACCAGTTTTTTACCCACGCGCGACGCACTTCGATCCTTAGCCTTGCCATCACTAACACCGCAGACTCATCTTCTTAGAATGGGCATTTCCAGTAATACTTTGGGTCAATATGCGACGAATGGTAATCTACAAACACTAGTGCGTGAATTAACAGTGTCAGAGGCTAGCACTAGAAAACATGTCTGTACCGGCCCTTTCTAGAGGCCAAGCCCTTCTTTCCAAGAACGCCTCACTAGTTTGTTAGTAAATGGGATAGACGATACAGAGATACCTACGCCAGCTGGGGTCATTTACCGACGAGACTTACGCACTCTTGTTCCTCGCGTAGGAAATCTTAGTGACATGATCATCAACGAATATCTGAAATGTCTCGCTCAGTACACCAACGCTCGAAGAGAGAGTGATATGCCGGATAGCTGCAACAAAATATGCATCATTGGAAGCACTGATTGCATTCCATCCGCTTTTCTGAAAAGACTTAACGCCTTCTCTGCAATATACGTTCCAATCAAACTAAACACCCACGTAAACACCCACTGGATACTCGCTGTGTTATATCCAGGCTCTCTCGGACAACAAGGGCGTTCTAAGGTTTATGACAGTCATCAGCACTAGACCAGCAATGTCATGACTACGAGCAACGTCTTTCAGTTCCTAAAATCCCGACTAGGCGATGAATACAAGTCCGGGGATTGGACGGCCAGCGCGCAGCAGTGCAGCCGGCCGCAGCGGAGTGAGGCCGATAGTGGCTTGTACGTACTCGCGAACGCGAAATCTAAGGCTTTGAATCTGCGAATGATGGACTTGGACTCCCCTGCACAAAGTATATCCCTGAGATGGCAGATCGCGCAGGAGCTTGTGACGCAATCCGTTGTTGAAGCATTTTAAAAGGATCGCTGGCACCGGAGCTGAACAGGGTCGGCAATAGTCACAGAAATATTAGCAAGGACTTGCAGAGCGAGGCAACACGGCGGATTGAGTAAGTTGAGGATGGCTGAGTGTAAAAAATACGCGTTTACTTCCACCTCAGACTCACTCCTGCTCCTCTTGCTGCTTTGACACGCTGTCATCTGATTCTCAGTTTGCCTAATATCTCTCTTCAGACGCGAAGCTAGTCGGGCCTAGATCACCACGTATCCTCTCAACCCTTCCCAATCTTGCAAATCCGCCCTGCATCCACAATGGACATCGCCGTCTTGATCACTTTCGAGCGGCGACTCAAATCTTAATAGCCATCCATGTGAAGCTGAGATGAGACATTGGACGAGTCACCTGTCATTTACTTTCCGACCTCCGAACTCCAACTTCCAGTAGCATAGAAGTATCAATTAATCAATCAATCGATCAATCATGATTCAGACGTGAGATCTATTTCTCCATGAGCATCATCTAGACATATAATTGGGGACGGTCCATCATTAATCGTGTTGAGCCAAGTAAAATTGGTCTTCGCAGAGCTTAGCGTTCTCCACTTATCTGAAGCCATGCTTAGATGAAGCTGTAGCGAATGGGTTTGTTTAAACATATGCACAAGGCTTGGGCGAGTGGGTGGACAGGCGTAAGGTCGATCCTCCACCCAATGATCCTCCACCCAATGATCCTCCACCCAATTATCCTCCACCCGATGATCCTCCACCCAATGATCCCTTATCCTTTATCGTTATCAGCAAATTACGCCTCACAACACCATCAGCCACAGCTGGCAACTACAACCACAATTTAAGCCACAGTTTGAATTGCAATTTGAGAATGACAGTAGTTTATATTATTCTATGACATATGATTCTCTTCCTCAATCTTTGCCTTCTTGCTCAAATGGTTTAAAGCCTCACCTTTTGTATCTTGCACCTTTTGCTCATCATCGTCGCTTTTTCGTTTCCTAGACACACAGTTTGAACGTGGTTCCTCGATACAATGCACGTCTTCAATATGAGCTCTCAAATCTGAATGAGACTTAAGATGTGCGTGGCATATAGGGTGCGGACATTTTGATCCTACATAAGTAGTAAGGTGTGTGTCAATATGATTGAGTAGCGTTGCCTTCGTCATCCATTGCTGCATCCTCTGGGATGGCGAGAGGTCCTCATTACCTAGGCAGAAAGGACAGTAGCCTACGACTACTAGTGTGTATCGAAAAGATAGAAGCCCGCATCTTAATTCTAGTTTTTTAAGATGAGATGCACAATGGCTATTCCACTCATCTTCAGTACAACTCCACTCGCAGCATGCGTAGCAATATTCTGCGAATGGCAGTTTGCGGTTGCGAAGCCGGCGAGAGTATGAATCAGGCTTTTGGCTTAGCGTATCACGTAGCTCGCGTTGGCGACAGGCATGGATGTGTTTTGATCGCATTGCAAGAGGCAATCTAGGTCAGTCAGTATTGAATCGGTTTGGCAAATTTTGTTCTTACTCTATCATAGCTTTGACACAGCCCTCGCGCGGACACATTCCACCAACAGGATGTTCGTTTGGCCGATATGCCACCCGGTTATCGTCAATGCACAGGCTATAGACGTCTTATAAGGCCGCTTGACATTGGTCAGTTTCGGCGAGTATTGCATTTGCAATACGATCGCGTGCTGGCATAAATCGACGAGTCAATTGAAAGATGCCTTTCTGTCGTAATTTTGCTGGGATGATTTTGTCCTCGTCTTCTGGTTGCACTTGCCGTAAAGCTTCCTCATCGTAGCTTGTAGAAAACCAGTTTTCTCTGAATAACTTTTTAGCCGATTTGAGGAGGTTTCCCTTCTTAGTGTATAATTTCTGCCGCTCTTTACACCTAGCTGGGTGTTCAGCAGGCTTATCATCTATGTCTCTCGTAGCCTGTGCTATGAGCATGTCCAGGTGTTGAACATCAGGCCTTTAATAGAACTCGGCCTTCTCTTTTGCTGGAAGGTCCTTAGGAGCATTTCCATCGCGTCGATGATCCATACTTTGCAGCGTCTCGATGTTATTAGTAGGCGCATCCTCGCCCTTGTACATCAAAAATCCATATCCTTTGACAATTTTTGACTCGTAGGCCTTATTATATATTCCAGTGCCTTTGTGATCTAAGATCTGTCTGCGCACTTCTGGGTCTTAAAATAATTAGAGGGAACTCCTCTAGGACGGAATGGACTGACTCGCCTCTAATCTTATTTGCAACACCAGCACGAATGGCATGTATCTTCAGTGCATCTCTATAGCCAACGTCATGACCGAGAGACACTACCTGGTTCCACAGTGCAGCGTAAGTAAGTGCTCTGCTTTTGTCTACGCCCTTCGCAGATGCCATCCGTAGTATAGGAAGTTCAAGAGCCTCCTTGTTCCATCGAAGTTCCCATGAATCTTTGCCCTCTGGCACATGAGCCTTCATTAGGGCATCTAGTGTAGCAAACCCTTTTATAGCATTGTCAGTAATTGCCATGGAAAAAAAGAACATCAACCCGTTGTACATCAAGCGATTCTCGGACTTAAGAACAACATGAAGGCTGTTATCTGTTAGCCTTTGTTCTAGATATATTGATAGACTTTGTGTACTTTTTGTTCTCATCATTACGTTTCCCTTTTGTATATCTTTGAACTATTTCAAGTTCAAAAGTACAGCCGCTGCTAGGTAGCCGTATTTGATGAATATGGCAGTCCTAGTTGATTAGTAGGGCAACCTTATATGTGAACACTCTGCGTACCTTATATGTAAGCGCCTGGTTTGTTCCTCTATAGGAGCTTGATTCAACAATAGCACTAGCTCTAGCCCCACAGCTGGCAAAAACTATTAGTATAAACGATAGTTGGACTCTGTAGCGCTCATGGAGGTATTCATGATTGTGTGAGCACCAGAGATGTGTCATTAATCTCGTTAGGTCTTTGAAAGTCACTAAGTATTTGTCCCATTTCTTTGTGCTCAGATTGTATTGCTGCTGTAAGGACCTAGAGATAAACTGTAGCATATATTAATTGAAGTCACACTAACAGAGTCTTAGGAGCTTACAGCATAAACATCATTAACCAATTGCCGGTCTAACTTGGATTTTGTCTTGCGATTTCTATAACCCACAAATCTATACTAGATAGTATTAATACTGTGGACTGTTGGAAGTTCGCCAATTACACTATGTCGTGATGAGGCGTAATATTCAACGAAGTCTTTAAACATGGCGCTATCAGGTTGCAATGATGAGTTGATATCTAGCCCCTTCAAGGTAAGGAACCTAATATACTAGTAAGCAAACTTCTGCGAATTGACAATCTGTACATACTCTTGCCACACCTTTTCTACATCTCGATGTTTCTCCTCAGTAGCGCCAGCGAGACAGGACTTTTCAGTCTCCTTCAATTGTTTTTTTCGAGCAGGTGTAGTCTGTACAATAAAACCTCGCCCCTGTGATATAGCAGCTCTCTCCTCAGGAGTATAGACTGGGCGTCCCATAGTAGCAGATACTTTCAAAGGAAATATATGATGCAGATAGAGACTGTAGAATATGAAGCGGGTGGCAGGCACTTTATACTATTTTCTTAGTTCGGCCGTACTCACCTTTCTCACCCATCTAGCTCACCCTGCTCACCCTGCTCACCCTGCTCACCTTACTCACCTTGCTCAGCATGCTCACCCACTCACCCATGGGCGTCCACTGTCGCGATACAACGCGTTGTAAAATATGGACCCACTTTTGGGTGGTCGATGTGGTCGAGATGGTCGCGATCACAAAATAAGGGTAAGGGCGGCGAGGCTCACCCACTAGGCCGGATGGCACCTATTTAACAATCTGCCAGAGGATTGCTTGAGATCGGTGGATTAGTAGTTGGGTGGGTGACCACCAGCGAATACCCACTGTTGTATGTCCCCTTTCCTCTCTTTTTTTTTTGCCTTTTTTTTTAGGAGGGGGAGGGGTCGCCGTCCCCCACCGCTTTCTATATATCCTCTTGATTACTCACTCACTCACCCCGAGCACACCGGCAAAGCTGGCAAAGCCGCTGCCTCAAGCGAGGTTACATGTCACGTATGGGATGGAAGTGGTGTTCGAGGCTAGATTGATGGTGGGTTGAGATATTATAAGAGAGGGGAGGGCGGGTATTCGAGCTTCCCCCAAGGGAGAAATGGACTACACCAATCACCATCACAATCGCTCACACGATTCAACTTTAGCAGACACTTTTGGCCTATTCACAGGTAGCTTGCAAATTCACTTCATCAATGTCTGTATGTCTCCATGAATGGATAGATTGGATGCCTGGAATTCATTTCTATTAACCTGGCGGGTTGGCTGGAGGCTAGTCTCTGTATCACACCTAGCCCAGATCAGAACCGTGGTAGTCCTCATCAGAGGTAAGTGTATAATGCAGAGACTGGGCTTCAACCCACCCCCTAACTAAGTAAATGCAAGCCCAACCAAATCCAACCAGAGAAAATGTCGACCAAGAAGAAAAAAGTATAGCAATGAGATGCAATGCGATGCGATGCCAACCCATCATTAAACCCTCCCCACACTATGCATACCCCCATTCACAAATAAAAAGCAGTAGTAGCAGAACAAACCACCCAGCAAAGAACCAAGAACCAAAAATGAAAACTGATCAAAAGACGCATATGTTTTTCAAATCCCCATTTCAATACTTGTATTATCAAAAAAAGGACGCGAGCTCAAAACAACAACAACATAATATATCTTTCATCTACAACAACACCCCGCTGCTCCCCTGTCTAAATAACAAAAACATCCCCACAAGCCATTCTCATTCCCCTCTCATCCATCCAATTCATCCATCTATCCTTGTCATCAAACCCAGCTGGGCTCAACTCAACACGGATCCAACCATCCACCCCATCACATGCTCACTGCAAACAAGCTTATAAAGCGAAGAAAGCAACAACGGCACCGATCATCGCCAGGTTGGCGCCAAGCTTGGCACCAGCACCGGTGGAGTTAACCGGGGTAGATGGGCCAGTGGAGGTAGGGTTGGAAGACGCGCCGTCAGTGGCGGTAGCGTTGGAAGCACCGGTGGACGAGCTGGCGGTGACAGTGGTCATGGTGCTGCTGGACTCCTTGGTAGAGGTAGAAGACTTCTCGGTGCTGGAAGCCTTGGTAGAGGTCGACGAAGCCTTGGAGGTAGGAGCGACAGTGGAGGAAACCTTGGTGGAGGACTCGGATCCGGTGTTGGCGTTTCCGGTGGTATCCGAGACCTTGATGCTCTGCCAGCTACCGGTCTTGTCGCCGTAGGAGTAAGACTTGGCGCCGGTGTGGGCATCGACGACCTTGACGCTCTTGACAACCATCTTGTAGGTAGGGTTGTTGGTCCAGTCAGCAAGGCCACCAGCCCACTGAACGGTTCCCTTAGGCGCGGTGGAGGATCCAGCGACCCACGAGCCCATCTTGACCCTCATGGGAGTCTGGGGGTAGCGGGTACCGCCCTTGGCTTCAGCGTAGAGGAGAGTGCGGACGGCGGCGCCATCAATGGACCAGACGAGCTTCTCGGCTGTCCAGTCGAGCCTGTAGGTGTGGAACCCAGCCTGGGGGTTCGAGACGCTGTGGAATCCTCCGCGGTCATAGGTGGTGGTGTCGCCCTTGCCGAAGTAGTTGGACTGCACCTGTGTGGTGTCGGAGCCGATCCACTCCCAGTCGACCTCGTCGAGATCGTCGGACTCGAGGACGAACGAGGACACGATGCCGCGGCCGGGGGCGGCCTTCATCACGACCTCGACGCTGCCGAAGAAGAAGTACCAGTTCGACTCCATGGTGGGGGCCTGCTTCTCGTTGGTGATGTCGAACTCGACTCCTTCGGCGGTGTGCTTCACGGTCGTGCCGGGGAGGGCGGAGAAGTCGCTACTAGACTTGCCGCCGCTGAAGTCGATGAACTTGGTGGTGCCGAGGGCGGGGTCAGCGGGGCAAGCTGGAGGGGAAAATGTTAGTCACTTTCGGGGACGCGTCAGCTCGGGTTGTGGGGGGTTGTGAACGTACTCTTCTTGAGAGGCTGGCACAGGGTGGAGGTCTGGGCAGCGACGAGCTGGGCCACGGCAAGGAGAGCCGCAGCAGAGAAGAAGTTGGAGCGCATGTTTGAGTGATATTAATGTAATAAAGTTGTACAAAGGTGGTTGAAATAGATCTGGTTAAAAAGGGGAAGTTGGTGGTGAAAAACGACGGTAGTTCCTTTTCCTTCAAGCAGTTAAAAACGTGTAAAACGAGTGTGGTGAATCTGATAAACAGAAAAGATGAGCGAAGAGACGATGCAAGGGAAATGCAACGCTTTGATGGAAGTTTCGTGGTATGGAGATGAAAGGGAGGGAGGAGGAGGAGAGGAGAAGAGGATCTGGGAGGTAGAGCGAGACAGCAGATCTTTAAATGAATTCGGGCGTGACTGAAGGGTGTGGGTGTGGGTGGAGTGGGGTGGAGTGGGGTGGGGTGGGGTGGGGCGGGTGGCTGTTTCGAGAAACCTACACGAGGTACCAGACAGGGGGAGGGGGATGGGTACGAGGTGGTACTGGGGGGTAGGGTGTGGTTGGTATATGAAATTGAGGTAGATGGTACTTTTGGGGGTAGCACATACCAAGCAGAATTTAGAGCATAAAGAGTAGTAGAAGAGCAGAGGGGAGTACAAAGAGAGGACAGGGGGGGTGTTAGTAGTAGTAGCCTAGTAGTTACTGTGGTAGTAGAGTCTTCGTAGTGTGGTAGAACTGTAGTACAGCGTCTTAGTAATAGTAAACACAGAGGGAGACGAAGCAACAGAAGATAGCACAAAGCACAGCCCTCCGGTAGCCAATACGAGGGTCCTCATCATACTCAATAGGGTTACCACATCCTTAGTAAACTACCTAATCAAGCCCAAAACCATCAGAACAGGGCAAGATCTGCTCCTAAACGGGGGCCAATTGCAGTAGTTTTGCCAAGTGGTCAATCACTAGTTAGTTCCCCCCATCATAGCTCGTTCGCGTTCATACTGTAGCCAGGCACCAATCGACCCCCCGAACTAAACCGCTTTTAGGGGTTGACCAGGGGATACTAATACACACAAGCACCATCTCGTATTCCCCGTCTCCCAATCCCTTCTCCCTCCTCCTTCGGCACCTCCCATTGGCTCGGCGTGTTAGGTAATGCAGTCAATCTGATTGAAATCCGATCAAATCTGCGTTAGAGTACGTACGCCTACGCCGACTATTATTAAAGTCCCTTATTGCCTTATTGCTTTATTGCCTTATTGCTCCTCTAAGCCCCCCAGGTTGTATCAGTTTGTATGTACCGTGTGTGTTGTATGGTGTTGTATGAGTGTGTGCATCGTGTGGTGTTTGGTGTTTGCGTGATGTGCACACCACACCTCCCTCCCCTTCCCCTTCCCCTTCCCCAATATCTCCACCCACCACCACCACCCATCAGCCATCACCCATCACCCATCACCCATTACCCACCTCCCATCTCCAAGCAGCCAAACCAACAGTCGATCAGAGTCGATCCAAACGTCAGTCCCCCATTTTTACACTCTGATCAACAAGCCAGCGTCCTATGTAAACAAACCAACAGCCTTAACCGTATGTACCTCGCTAACCCGTCTACCGACCCTACAGTAACAGTGTCCGGACCAGACACGCCCAGAGAAAAGACCCCGAGTTTCGAAACCAGCGTAAACACGCGCAAACACGCATCATGCAAGCAACCAACGGGGGCCGAGGGGAGGGGGTTATGCCGGTGGTGCACTCCTCTGTCTAACGAACGGGTGTTGTATTGTTAAGCACGACCACGGTTTATTGTTGATTATTGATTGATTTTTTTATGATACTACAGTACAGTATTGAGATTGAGAGTACGGTATAAGGCGAAAAGAACAGGGTAATACAAACCAACCCCATCCACCACCCAAAATAACCCTCCCTCTATCCCCAAAAACCCAAAAAAAAATATTTTCCAGTACTACTGTTCTTCCTCTCTACCTGACCTCCCCTCCCTCCTCCCTCCTCCCTGCTGCGCCGCGTCATCTCCCTCCGCCACTAACCACCAAAGCAGCCTAGCTCCCATACCACCCTCAAACCCATCTACCCATCAACCCATCACATCTCTCGGGCGTATTTTTAACGAACGGGCAAGGCAAAGGGTGTCTATTTTTCTATTTTTAGGAAACAGCCACTCACCTCACTCGACTTGGGAAGGGTGGTGAGCGAGAGAGGGAGAGCTTACCCAGTCACAGTCAGTCAGTCCACACGCAAGCGCTCACCGATGGGCGTGGTGTGAGGCATGGACATGATGTGCCTCGTATCGGCGGGAGGTGGTATGTCTACCTCGGGGTAGGCGGGTGCGAATCTTTTCTTAACCTGTCCTGTCTCCTGTCTGGATGTCTGGATGTCTGGATGTCTGGATGTCTGGATGTCTGGATGTCTGGATGTCTGGATGGGTGGGATATCCTACGTTGTATGCTGGATGTGCTTACTGTGCTCTACTGTACTGGCTGGGTATTTATGTATGGGAATTAAGAATTAGCATATAGTTACCAGTAACTTACATTAATTACCATCGATCAAATCGGCGATAAATTCAAACAAATTAAGATACAACACATACAACACAAGTAGGGATGGGAATAGAGATGGAAACAGACAATTATACGAACCAAACGCATGACAACCAGGTGGCAAACAACACACACCCCCATCCATCCCAACCATCCCAACTCACCTCACTCCCCAAACGGCCAAACCGCCTTCATCTCCCCCCCCCCCCCCAATTTGAGACTTTTCATTTCGGTCCCACGATGTTCCGATCCGGGGTGTTGGGTCTAGGTCGCGATGCCGGGTAGGGGCGGGGGGGAGTGCCGACGGGGCGATGGTAGGCTGGGGCGCGGTGTGGGGTTGGGTGGTTGAGATGAGGAGATGAGATGGGAGGGGAGATGAGAAGATGAGAAGATGAGAAGAGATGGGTTGATCTGTGCTGAAGGGAGTTTGGTGAGATGAGATGGGATGGGATGGCAGATTCATTGATAGACTGTGGGATGGACTCGCTTCGCCTCGTCTCGCCTCCTCGCTCTGGGCCGAAGAAGACAGTTTAACGAGATGACTGGGACTGGACTGGACTGGACTGGACTGGACTGTGCCAGAGAGAGTTTGATGGATGGCGGTGACAGGTGACAAAACAACCGGGTGATGGATATCCCGAGAGACAGACACAGACAGACCGTTGTGTACACACAGGTCACGCGCTCTATGTCCTGCATGCATTTCGTGCACGCACTGTGTCGGTTGTTTGTGCTGACTGATGGTACAGTAGGTGGGATATCATTTATGAGGGTTTCAGGTAAGTCAGTGGAGGAGGGGGATACAGAAGGTAGGTTGTGGTTAAGACGGTTTTACTTTTATTTTCTTATTTATTTATTTTGTTTGCTATGCATTTTTTTTTTGTATTTATTTCTATGGGATTTTATTTATGGGATTTCAATTCTTTCCCGTTCAAGGTTATTCTCTTCGGGTGCCCACGCGACCAGTACTGTATCACGAAGAGGATACCGGCATGCTGAAGAAGAGTCAAATTGGTTTTCTATCGTACACATAATCTGTCTTTCCCATCTGCCTGTCCATCCGTCAAGTGCGGTAGGAATGGTGATCCCTTAACGCCGAGCCGCTGTGGAAATGATATATACACGCCAGCGGCCATTCAATGTCTTTCATCAATCTTCACGCTGAGTCTTCCGTTCTCTCGTTTTCCTTTCTCTCTCTCTCTCTATCTCTCTCTCGATTTCCCTTCACTTCTCATCCACCCCCCCTCACCCTCTCCCACTCTTCCTCTTCACATCTCCCCCGCCCCCTTCACTCCCCCGCCCCAAAAGCCCTAACCAACCCCATCGCCGCCCCCGCCGCCACCCCCCCCACCACCACCATCTCAACCCCCCCCTTCACCCTCTCCCAATTACCCCCCCCACAAACCCCCGTCTTCACCCACCCAAACACCCAAAGCGCAACCGCCATAACCGCAACACTAACCCACAACCCCCTCTCCACCTCCTCCACAAAAAAATACGGCACCAGCGGCAACAAGCCCCCCAGAAAGTACGCTGATGCTATCGTTATTGCGGATGCTAACGCCCGGTGCGGCGAGGGGGGGGGGAGACAGTGCTCGATTCGCATGAGGAAGGGGAGGAGGGCGGGGGAGGTGAGGAGGTGCGTTGTTAGGGGGGTGAGGGTGGAGGGGGGGATGGAGTAGGGTTCGAAGAGGGCTGTGAGTTCTTCGTGGAGGGTTGCGGGGGCTGCTGCGATGCGGGCTGCTGTCTCTGTCTCTGTGGCTTTGTAACTCGCTCTGTTGGATCTCAAGTCAGCCATCATCCAACCCACTTCACACATATACCCAAGCTAGGAGAAAGGAAGGAAGGGAAAGAAACTCACAGCTCACTCTTCGCCCCCAACCACCCACCCAACCCCATACTTATAGCCCCAGCAACCAGCTCCGCCAATCCCCCATAAATAACAACCCTCGTATCCCCCAACGCGCTCAACCCCGCCGTTAACGCAAAAGGCACCGTTAACCCATCGCTAAGCCCGATGGTAGCATCGCTTATTAACCGAGCGTCGATGCGGGGGAATGTGAAGGTGCTTGATGGGGTGGGCGAGGGGGGGCGCGCGGCTTCGAGGTCGGTGCTGGTGGTGGAGTAGGTTGATGTTGGTGGGGAGGGCGGGGAGAGGAGGGGGGAGCGCTCTATTTCGGAGTCGGCGCAGTGTGCTTTATTCGATGTCTGCGAGCGAGGAGATATCGATGATGGCGAAGAGGTGGAGGAGGAGGAGCGGAAAAATAGGTTTTTGAGAAAGACGAGGGACATCTTTGCCTTTCTTTGTCCCGTTGAGATTTCGAGGTGTAAGGCGTGAGATGCTCGATCCCTAAGATCTGAGCTCGCACCTGCTCTGACTGAACCGTGATAGTAGGTGAGTAGCGATAGGTATATATTCTAGGTTGTTGTTCGTCAAGGAGTTTTATCCATAGGTTGTTTAGGTTGTAGTTTCGTTATTGACGTCGTCGTCCGTTCTCACATCACCACAACACCACATTCGTTTTTTGTAGTTTCTGTAGGAGAGCCACCAACGTAACGTCCCGAGTTAAAACAAAACAACCAAAAAATTTCTCCCCTCCTCACCCCGGGGGAACAAACACCCTTTATACCCCCGTTCCATCCCCCCTTCCCTCTCCCTCTACACCTTCACCACAGACGGAATCCCCAATCCATCCACTCCCTCCCCCCGGGGTGGTCAGCATCAATTACCTCCTCTCCCATTGGCTCCTTGAGTGGATAATCAGCTCACCGCCTTCCACTTTTAGTGGTGTAGAGCGGTAAGGCTGCGGTTCTGCCCGCGCGCTAGTGGGGTGTGCAGCCGCGTTTTTTTGGGCTGGTCACTCGCGAAGAAAGGTGGTGAGGGCGGACTCGGTGATAGGACGGGGTCGGACGGGGGATTGGGGGGGTGGGTTATGTCCGAGTTGAGGCCGTTGAATGGGAGGGGACGGATTTCTAATCTTTGTTTTGGGATTTTTGTGAGGGGTGGGGGGGTGGGGGGTTTATGATGGGGTTTTGTTAATTTATGATGTTGGGGGATTATATCGGGTCTCTCCCATTTTCATGATGATGGTGGGCTTTATTAAAATCACCGAAGACAAAAACATCACATTGTATTAGAATGCACCCTCATAACCGCACCCAGCAACACGCAAAAACATAGAAATAATATCTCTCATCTTTATCTATCTGTCTATCCATTCTATCATCCCCCTCCCCTCCGCATGCACTCTTTCAAACACCCCCCTCTCTCTCCCCTATCATGCAACCCGCCCCCGCTTCAAAGAAAAATCCCAAACCCAATTCCCATCCCAAATGCAACACACAAAACGCCTGCGCTCATCCCCATTAAAAGGAAAAAAAAAAGGTCCCAGTACGACGAAAACAGGCACGGTGCCACCAAACAGAAGTGTCAGTGGACGCCGAAGAGAATGTATGTCCATGAATGGTTTAAAACGAGTAGTAGTAGTAGTAGTAGTAGTTTTGAAAGAAGGTTGTTGTGGTGGCCGTTTTTGAGTGACGGTGAATGAAGGTTGAATGAAGGGTGTACAAGAAAATCCCAACCCCGGTGTTGGGGGATGGGATGGTTAGGGTGGTGGTGGTGGTGTGGTAAAAAAATATATTGTAGTGTAGTTGTGTGTGTGGTGGCGCGGTGGATGGTTCCGGCCGGTGAGAATGCTTGCGTCAGCTTCTTGAGAAAGTGTTGAGTTGCAGCAAGCTTTTGTTTCGTATGATTAAGCAAGGGAGGAGGTTGTGTGCAGACAACTTGTTGATTATTGCCCCCTCATGGTGCGGGAGAGTATAGACGTGTTGCGTATCGTAGGATTCGAGGGGGCCGTCGTGTAAGTCTACAGGCGTGAGATATTTCGACCTGGCGCTGGGTGCTGATATATGCAGCCAAATCGACGAGGCTCTACACCACAACCCCCGCCTCCTCGCGCTTCAACTCCAACTCCTCTACCTCCCCCTTAAGTTTCGCCAGCGGCGGGCTCTGCACCCTCGTCTCCTGCCCCTGCCCAAGACTGCCAAGCGGTAACCGCTCCGGCGAGCTCTGCGGACTAGTCGGCCTCTCCCTCTGACTGGGCTCCTTCTTTCTCCTCTCTCCCTTCCCCTTTTTCGATCCAGACACCGCTGGTGCCACACCCCCATCACCGGCCACCGGCACATCCTCAATCGAATCCTGGCTCATCTTCCTCTGCGCCGCGGCCGAGAATATCGGCGACAGCTTCCCCTGCCTGTTCTCCTCGGCTTTTAGCCCATTTCCCACCCTGCTCGGGCTGGGGGCTTCACTCTCATCCTCCGCATCGCTCGAGGAGTAACTCCTCGTCCTACTAACCTTCTGCAGCGGCTCCAGCGACTTAACAGAGGAAAGCGTCTTCGCGCCCGAAATATGCCGCGACAAAACCCGCATCTCCGCATCCGACGGCGTCTCCCCCCTGCGCAGCTTCTCCTCCACCACACGCCCCGTAACCTGACGATTCAGATTCGGCGTGCTCGGCGGCAGGGTACTCGCTCTGCTCCCGCTGCGACTGCGCGGAATCGAGATGCTACTCGCAGACGGGTGCTGCTTCCCTGACATCACGTTCGCCGACGGCGGCGGCTGCATCATCCAGCGCATCCCGCCCTTCTGGAACGGATGGCTGCTGACGACGGGAGGGTGTAGGTCGTTGACCGGGGGGTTGCGAGACACGTAGTACGGATGCGAGTCCTCCTCCTTCACTGCGCCGAATTTGCCCAGTCGCTCCTCCATAGCGCGCAACTTCGAACCGACAGAGACCTGCGCTGTGGCAAAGGCATCGCGCACACGCCGTTGTCCGGCTTTAATCGTGTCGACGCCCCAGAGCTCCTCGTCTTCGCGCTGGTACCGCTTGCGGTTCCAGTCATCCCCGCTCAATCGCTGGTCCTCTGGGACTATCGTAGGACTGCTCGGCGCCTGCGAACTCGGCGCCACGCTGGCCGCTATACTGCTTGCATTCCCCGCGGTATGCAGCGCTCTCGAACTGGTATTCTTGCTTCCGTTCTTTCGATTCGGTGGGCCGGGGCCTAGTGTGATTTCCTCATCCCAGAAGGGATTCGTGTTGAACGGCGACGGGTGGTGGTATAGACCCGGCTGGTCTGTTTCTAGTTTCTGCTTTTCGGCGCGCTCGCGCTTCGCTTCGACTTTGGCTTTGTGGCGGTGGGAGATCTTGGAGCAGGCGCTGCAGGACAGGACGTAGAAGATTACGGACTGGATGCCGACGCCAAGGGACATTGTTATGACGGTATGTCAAGCATGAGGGCTCAAACTGTGTCGGTGGTAGGCGTGGTGTATGTTCTTAAACAGGCATTGGGCGTGTGGAAGATGTGGCCATAGGTGTCGCGTGGAAGCAAGGGAACTTGGTGGTCTGACAACTTCGTGAGGGGCGAGTATGGGCTAGATGGTAGCCGAAGGCGAGAAGAGGAGTATATAGTATATAAAGCGCTTCACTCTATCGTATCCAAATATTTCGGCTTGTTTGTCTGCTTCCTGAATCCGTGATTGTCGTCGTGTTGTAATGTCGTCAACGTTCCTCAGATTGTCCGTCGCAATGTTTGTACCCTTCTAAAAAGCAATTTTCGACAGAGAGACACAGCAAGAAACACCTGTTCAAGGGAGTATCTCCAAAGACACAACCGCTCAATCCCTTTGGAAAGTGTTTCGCAATGATGCAACCAGGAGTCTGTGCCCCAAAGCAGCGATAGTGGCGTCGGGCGAGGCTGTCTTGTCGATCGAGGGGCTGAGACTCGAACAAGAAACAATTCCAGGGGTGGCGTGGCAACAACCGCCAATCGATCGATCAATTGTGCTGCTCCGGGTCCAGAGTAGGAATAACGATGTCTGTTGAAAGGTTGCCGTTGAATATATACACTCCGCGATATACAATTGAGTATGCGTACGTTGATAAGAGGGGGGCCGTACGGCAAGGGGATGCGGGTGCTGTCGTTGGTGAAGAACAGTCCGTTTACCGCCGTTTCTGTCCTCGCTTGTCTCTGGGGGTGGGGGGGGGGGGATTGAGGCAGTCTACTGTGGTCTACTGTGGTCTACTGTGGTTCTACTGTAGGCGAACAGCCCACCACGATTTCTCCTCATGGGAAGATCTGTTTCCCGTGTCTCACCAACTACTTCATCTACTCCACATCTTGAAACATCTCTATAAAAATAAAACTATAGCGGGGGATTTATAGCCCAATCCGTCGATTCTGTGTTTACTATCGTGATTCTTCGTTCCAGTGTATAATCGCATCGCTGCCATGCAGAATTACTGACTGGTAACGCCCCGAATCTCCCCAATTCCCCAATTCCCCACCGCCACCCTTACCCTTAGCACCTGCTAACTCCCCCTTAGTCCTCACTAAACATTCCCACGTCGCCCGCAGCCACCACTACCCCAGTGCCTGCCGCCCTGATGGGTGGGTGAGGATGGGCATGGATGGCACCCGACAATGCTGATTGGGCTCTGCACCCCACACGCGCAAACCACGGCCCCCCAGTGGACACGCCGGAATAGTACTCTACATCGGAATCGCCATGACGACCTTGATACTTGATCCGTTGAATGTCGACCTTCAAGTCGTGCGTAATCCAGTGGTTCAGAGCGCGATGGAACGTTTCCTGGTATTTGGACTGTTGTGGCGATATAGAATCGTGCTTGCTTGCTCGCATGCGCAGAATACGGCATATGAGGTTGTTTGTTGGAGGCGAAAGTGAGTGTGACATATTCCCTGCGGGCCATAGGTTCTTAGACCCCAATCTCTTCGCTCCGAGATGCCTCAATGGGTCCTAATCGTGGTAGGGAAAACACCACGTGTCGCTGACTGCTTCTGCGTCTAAAGTTAATCTGGATCTGACATGTCGCTTTGAACTCTATCTGCAAAGATTGATTGCCGTCTAGGCAGTGAGCACACATTCGCATTGCACTTTGCGTCCTATCTTCCACATCTGTCTTCACAAGTCAAAATAGTCGCCAGGGTTGATGGGTATTGTAGATAGTTTGTATCCGTCACAGACCCTGGAGAGGCCAGCTATCTAGTTGGAAGGAGGCCCTGTGATGATACAATTCGCTGCCCCTACGAAATTACAAAATAGAAAATCCGCCCCAGATGTCATCCTTCCTCCTGCCCGCGCATGCCATACTTAACAACATACACTCGTCGTTCGTCGCAGCCGCAGAAAATATCGTCTCCAATGCATGCTCAACGCCTTGCCCTAACTTGAACGCACCATAACATCTTATAAAAGCACACCGCCATCTCGATCAAACGTATTTTGCGACGGTAAGAGTCCGAAGGGCCATTGCGAAAAAAGAAACGAGCAAAGGGGATCAAAGTGAGGTCGCTTGACTGGTTGGAGTAGTAGATGTCGACAGGCCAGTGTCGAGGCCGCCACTCCCGCCAGCCATGAAAAAAAAAAAAGAGCTCATCTTACGCAACCTCCCAGTCGTCATCCGCAAGGTCGTACTTGGCGACGCCGTGCTCGTTGTTGTCCACCCAGGTGAGCTCCACAGTGCGCTGCTTTGGGAGCTTGGTCTCCGGCACATTTGGGGCGGGGGTAGGTGCCTCGACAGGCTTAACTGCCTCATCCGCCTTCTTCTTTCCCTTCTTCGGCTTGGTGACAGTGTTCCATGCAGAATCCTCTTCGATAAGTCTCAGCTGCTCCTCTTCGGATGGTAAGGTCGCATAATCGTCGCTTCCCTTTGCCTTTGGCTTCGTAGCAGCTGCCTTGGTTGCTGGCTCGTATGTGTCGAGTAGCTCCACCTGTTCATTGGCAGGCTTGGTCTCAGCAGCGGCCTGGTCTGCCTTCCAGACTGAGGCTGCTGCAGCCGAGTTTGTGTATTGGCTCCCATCCTTCGCAGCCCGGCCTTCAGCTTCGCGGGCTGTACGGCGCTGGGACTCCAGGAGGATCTTTCGATCCGTCTCTGATGCGGCCAGGGCTAGCTTCTCCGCTTCTCTCTTCTTGCGGTTCTGACGCTGCTTCTTTGTTTCGACCGGTTCGGGTGCCTTTGCTGCCTTCTTCTCCTTCTTTGGTTGAGGGTTGACTGGGGAGGTGATGCGAAGGACGGATGGGCCCTGGGAGGCGGGCTCCAGCATGTCACCAACGCCACCCAGGTTGTTTGAGGATCTTGCGTTCAACACTGGGGAATTGGCAGCCGACAAGTCATCATCGGCATCGGCACCTGCATTGGATGAGGTGGCGGAAGCTGTGTTATCATCAAAGCTGTTGGATGCCGCAGCTTGTGCCCGAGACTGCTTGACAGACTTTTGGCGTGCCCCTGCTTGTGGTTTCGACCCGATGACAGTGCCTGCTTTGGCATTGCTGAGCTGGCGGGCAAACTCTCGATTGTCGATCTCATCATCATCGTCATCATCGTTTGTGCTTGTGGGGGGTTGAGGAGTACTATTCTGCACAGCAGGTTTGGCGTCAATCTTGACTGCCTTCCGTGCCTTTTTGGTTGTGCTCTTCTCTGATGCTTGATCGCCACTGCTCTGAGCCCCTTCGCTTCGTTGTTTCTTAGCCTTGCCATCCTTCCGTGCCTCTGTTTGCTTGGTCGCTGGTTTCGTTGGTGCAACTTTTGTTTGCTTGACGGCTGGCTTCCGATTCTGCAGGTACCAGTATCCAGCACCAACGACGGCGATGCCCGCCCATCCCCCGTAGAACGATAGGCTCGACGACATTGCTTGCAGGAACGGTGGAATAACAAGACAGTAAAGATTGCCCTGATAGGCTTTCTGTTGATGGGTTTGGAAAATCGATAGCTAAACAGCAATTGAATGTAGTAAAAGTAGTTTTTTTGAGCTGGAAGGCGTGTGATGAGCGTTGTGATTCTCGTTGCGTGTCCCCTTTGGAAATGGACTAATGGATCGGCACTAATCTGCGACGGCGATTCTGCCGAAGGCGGTGTGAAAGGGTGACCTGATTACGACTTCGCCGAATTGGGAAGCTCATTTGTCGTATCACCGTCCTATCAAAGTGCTCTATCAACATCCCAAGTCCTTTCACTATTTCACTAATGCTCGTCTCCGCAAGTTAATAGTTAATCCGTTAATCCGCAAGTTAATCCTACTATACGGAATACGCTACTGTGCATAACTCTTGCCTTACTTACTCTAGTAGCTCTTGGTCGGTGGGGGGGGTTAAACTGGGGAATGATTGTCACGAGTTTGATAGACAGGCGCTTTACCCCTCCATAACACACAGTAAGCAACTTTGCGACTCTGAGTCTTTGGACATCTATATATTGAAGGGAGCTCCTATTATTACAGAATACTGTGCCAGTATTCGTTACTTTGCTTTACTTGTATAAAACACTAGAGAATCCAAGTGACGACCGTCACTCTCACGAATATGGCGCCCCAACAACGCATCATTATTGACACTGACCCAGGTAGGTAGCCTTCCACGGGATGGCATGCAGCATCCATTTCTAACTGTGCCGAAGGAGTCGACGATGTCCTTGCCTTGCTCTTGGCGCTGTCTGCTACCCCAGAAGAGTTTGAGGTTCTTCTCATCTCGGTGACCTATGGAAATGTCGAGCTTGATAGGTAGGGCGACCCATCTCACAATCAAAGAACCGCGTTGACAGGTAGCAGCTGCCTCAAAAATGTGGTGGCATTGTTCCACGTTCTCGAGAAAGAAAAGGAGTGGAGGAAGAGCAAGGGTCTACCACAAGGCTTCACCACCGCGGAGACATTCAAGCCCATCGTCGCTGTTGGTACAAGCCACCCGCTGGCGGAGGAGATTTTGATGGCAGACTTCTTCCGTATGTGCATCTGACACTCTGTATCTTTACATAACAGCTGACAAGCAATTCAGACGGTAGAGACGGACTGGGAGGTGTTCATTCTAGCGTGAGTGCCCATCGAACAAAGTCGAGGCTGCCGTACTGACATTCCCAGCATCCTCACCTATCGCCATCCGATGCGTGGAAGTCGCTCTTTACAAAAGCCCCACCAGGGTCGACCGACTCTGAAGTCGAGAAAGCAAACGAACTTGGAACCCCATCAACGACATTTACGGCCTCAAAAGCTCCAGCATACCAGGAGATTCTACGACTACTCCGTGAAAACGAACCCGATACAATCACAATTATTGCTGTTGGGCCCTTGACCAACCTGGCGATTGCTGCTGCTGAGGACCCAGAGACATTCCTCCGAGTCAAAGAGGTGGTGGTGATGGGTGGCACGATCAACTACCCAGGGAACATCACCCCCTTGTCAGAGTTCAACACCTACGCAGACGCCTCAGCCACTGCTCGCATCTTCGCCCTGACGTCGCCCTCGCCTTCATCGACTATGCCCCCCGCCATGCCAGAGGCCAAAACAGCTCTCGCCCCTTACCCAAAAAATCTGTCCAAGCAACTAAAGCTCTCCCTCTTTCCCCTCGACATCACCGAGCGCCATCTCCTCCCGAGATCCCTCTTCGACGCCAAAGTCAAGCCGCTCGTTGCTGCCGGCAGCCCCCTGGCAGAATGGGTCTCGGTGTTCATGAACACGACTTACGAGAAGATCAACTCCCTCACCCAGGGCTTCGCTGATCCCGGCCTCTCCCTGCACGACCCCCTAACCATATGGTACATGCTCACTCAATCCAACCCGGCGTGGAAGACTGCCCCTGGCGCACCTGAGGATATCAGGGTTGAGACTGCGGGGCAGTGGACGAGGGGCATGCACATCGTCGACCGCCGCAATAGGAGGAAGTTGGGTGGACCAAAGCCGGATGATGCCAGCGCGCAGGCACAGGTGGACCCGTCTATGCAAGGAGATGACGGGGAGGGCAACCTGGTGAACGATGAATATGGATGGTTGAATGCCTGGAAGGGAAACCGCATCAACAGGATTGCAGAGTCACCGGGAGATCTTGAATTTGCCCCATACCTGCTAAACCGTATATTTGACTAGGATATATATCCGAGAGCATAAATCTAGATCACATGTTTAGTATTTTAGAATGCCAGATTTTCAATATGTACCGTGGGCAGTCTAATTAAATCACCCCATATCTTTCTATTTCAAAGTGTAGACATTATCCTCGACAAGGGCGTCCGCAGCCGCATTTATATCTGATCCATTCATATCCTCATAACGCCGTAATATGCACCAGACTTTTGTCTGTCCCGTTTCCCATCTGTCTTCCGCCGCAAATAGCCTCCCCCTGAGCAGCCCTTCGTCTTGACTTCGCACCAATCACCCACCTCCTGTCCGGGTTCTCGTCCCATCTCACGCCGAATGCTTGACACCCCCAATGACAGCCCCCCGCACCTCATTCCAGTTTATGCTCTCGTCCAGCTCCTCATCCACCAGTCCAACCACCGTCACATTATCTCCCCTCACAATGTACAACCCATGCTCCACCTCGCTCGACGGCTCCTCGTCGTCATGAGGGCGAATAATCCGCTCCGTCGTCTGTGCTAGCACCTACTTCGCATTAGCCACAATTCCCTCCAAGATCCCCTCACTCCTCCCAATCCACCCCTAGCTCGAGGCGCCCACCAGGATCTAGGACAGAACATACCAAATTCGTCATCTGATCACACGACAACAACATCCCAACCAACGTCCTCGAATCACACGTCAAAACCACCACCTTCTCTGCCACCAGTCAGTCCCCGCCATATCGCACTCACCGGGGTGGCCGCCGTCGGATTATTGGGAAGGGGTGTCCCAGCGCGGGGCAGCAGGGGGGAGGGGCTCACTATTGATATAACCTTCGAGAGACATTATAAGCGCCAGCCGGCTCGAGGCGCGGCGAGATGGCTGCGCGTGCTACTTCTTGCTCTGCTGCGGGACTTCTGAGCGTGTAGCGACGGGGAGGGAGCTGTCGGTATCGTGGCGGCGTGGGTGTGCAATTGCGAGAGGAGCTGGTGCGCTGCTGGTACGCTGGACATGTGCGTTCATTGGTGACAGACCAGCTTTGGTGGTCCGTGCGCTGGATTTTTTCGGGAAGGGGGATCGTTATCTGGATAGACGCGGACGGGGGAAACCAACTTTCTGGATGTTGTAACATTGTTTGTGAGGCGCTAAGATGATTATCTCAGGGCCGACGGTCTCGAGAGCGCTTTGTAAGGGCCCGAGGCCGCTGCATTCGAGGCAGGTGTTGGGGAGTTTGGTGTTGCAGCTTACGGCGGCGTCGAGGCCGTATACAGTCACTTCCGCAGCCTTGTCCCTCCGCGGCAACCAGCGCGATGTCGCCGCCGCTTCTACTAGAACGAACCTCGGATTACACGCAAGACCGACACCAGGGAAGCCTGGGATACAGTCCCGATGGCAGGAACGTGCCTACGCGACCGCGGGGCCGAAGATAATCACTAAATTCGAGGAGTTGCCACGGTCATACACGGATCTGGAGGGCCTGGCATACTACGCGCGTCCGCTTGCTAAGAAGGAGGTCGCTGCACTATTCGGAAGGGAAATAGACCCGGCTATGGCAGACAAGATTCTTAGAGTTCTACAGGGACGTCGTGTGGCGGGGACGCTTGCGGACCCGTCGCTGCCGAAGCCGCATCCGCAGATGGATAAGGTGATGAAGGTTACGGCGCTGAAGTGGCTGAGGAGGAATATTGTGGTCAATGAGAGGCAGAGCGCCGGGAGGAGGGCGGAGATTGAGTTGGCTGCTATGGGGGAGGATATATCTACACCGGGAGCGGGGGGCAAGGAATACAACCCCCAGAACAAGAATACCCCAACCAACAAGAGTGTGCTCGACGCTGTGCGTGAGGCCAAGGAGAAGGAATGGGAAGAGAAGGTCGCGAAGAGGGATGCGTTACGGGCGAAGCAGATGGCAGAGATGGGCGAGAAGTCTGGGGGACTGATGACACACGATGACCGCGGGGTTGAGCTTAGGCGCCCGGGGGAGAACGAGTTGCTCAAACACTACACCGCGCTCGCTTCCAAGGTCGTCCCGGATGCGCCGCCGGACTACACAACGTTCCAGCGCCTGTGGCCGTCTGCGCTCGTCACTTTGGCTGTTATCGCTGGGTGCGTCGTCTACTCTGGCTCGTACGTACCCCCGGCGGCAGCGGATAGGATGTTCAAGGACGTCCCGCCCTCGGTCGTGACTATTGGGTCGATCATAGCCTTCAACGCCTTCATACTCCTCGCGTGGCATCACCCGCCAGCGTGGCGAGTGCTGAATAAGTACTTCCTCTCTGTCCCAGGATACCCGCGGGCGCTGGCGGTGCTGGGCAACGCATTCAGCCACCAGAGCTTCAAGCATCTGGCTATCAACATGGCGATGATCTTCTTTATGGGCACGCAGCTGCACGACCAGATCGGACGCGGCAACTTCCTCGCCCTCTACTTCGGGTCGGCGGTGACGGGATCGTTTGCCTCGCTGGCCTTCCACGTCGTGACGAAGCGCTTCCACGTCTCTAGTCTGGGTGCTAGTGGTGCGCTGAATGGAGTCGTCGCCGCGACGCTGTACTTGAATTGGAATGAGTCAATGAGGCTCTTTGGGATCTTGCCGCCGGAGCCGTATTCAGGGCCCACGGGTGCCTGGTGGCTCGCTGCTTGGGTCGCGTATGAGGTGTGGTCGCTGAAGAGGAATAAGTTCCAGCCGAGTCAGTATGATCATTTGGCCCATCTGGGAGGGGTGGTTGGCGGGGTGGCGGCGGTGGAGGCTATGAAGTTTAGGATGAGGTTTAGGGAGGTTCAGAGGAGGCGGTTGATAGGGAGCTCGAGGGGAGGTCCGGCGAAGGGATGGTAGTGGAGGTGGAGAGGGATTGTAGGAATAGAGCTAGGGAAGAGACTTTGTTACTCTATATGTATATATAGGAGTGACGGGGATGATCGTGTAAGATATGGGTAGTGTACATAGTATGGCAGAACGGAAGTGAGAGTATAGTTAACCATTACATCGAGTCCATTATCACAAGGAAGTGAGCACAGTTCAGTAAGTGCCAGTAGTGAGATGATCGCCGGTTATAGGGTGCATTTTAAGTGTATCTAGAGTGTATAATTTAGTGATTTCCATGATTTTAATGGAGACGACGAGGGAGTATTACTGTATTGAGCCAATGGGTTTGTATGGAGAGGGGCTTACTCGGCTTTCACAGTTAGATTTGTTGTCTTAAGAGTGCCAAGACCGGTACCTTATTCGCTGTGTGCCCTGTGCCGCGTATAAGGTACCATTTTTACCATTTTTACCATTTTTACTGTGCAGCACCAGCTGAACTACCCCTGTCCACAGCAACGTCATGACCAAGAACCCAATTATAGCAGTGGGGGGGAGCAACCAGCCACAACCAGCCAAGATCTCTAAATGCCCATTGTGCTGCATCTTTTCTCCTCTTTTACTTTCAAGGGCAATTAAGTCGCATTATACCCCCATCGCAGCTGCCTTCTCTATATTTTGACTTTTCCGCGGTCGCTCCTTCCCAGAAGTGTTATTTAGCACTGACAAGCGCGGTTGCTGGGTCAAGTTGGTGTCGGTCCCCCTCGACCCTTCCCTTTGCGACGTAAACAAACCGGCGGAGCAAGCAAAAGCTGACCACAACTCCAGCCTCGCTGTCCTGCGCCAACACTCTGACACGTCAGCATCAGCACGTACCAAGAGAGCTGATTGAGCTTGGCGGGCATCCATTTCCGTTATAATAATTCGACCGCGCAAGTTCTCATAACAGACATTCCGAAGCAACCGTTCTCGCAGCCATGGGCAAACCCCCATCCAAAGGCAATCTAGGTGCCAGTAAAGACGACAATCCGGGTGCCTCTGCCAGCAGATGGCGCCATCAAGAGTCTTCCAGGTATGCCCGACACGCCGCCGACACTGTTGGCAACCCGCCGAACAGCCAGATCCGCCCTGCCAACGAGCACGCCGGCACGAGCGACCTCACGAGCTTCCTGAATACTACACGCATGGAAGGCACAGGACCACCTCTCTCTGAGACGATTGGTCAGGCGCCGGCGGGGGGTAGGGCGTACCGGCCCATCGCGGCCGACAGCTACGGGCAGTTTGACGGCGCGAACGAGCGCGTGGCTACGGCCAATGCACCACCGCCTGTTGGACTTGGTGGCGCCCAGCTTGGTGGCACCAAGCCGACTCCGGGAGTCGCAGAGGTGCAGGAGGAAATCATTGTCGACGGTAAGGAGGTCCGCTGCGGGCCTCTGTTGAACTATAGACGCATGGAGGGTAGTACATGGATTGGAAGTGTCCTCGTGGTTGTTAAGGGAGGTGTTACCCGGGGAGCGCACGAGGCATGGGTTCCCGAGCTTCTGCTTAAGAAGATCGCGCCAAGAAGACCGGAAGAGTTGACGGAATCGTCTGCTGAGATCTATGCAGAGTCATTTGGCCGGGGCACAGAATACGATACTGCTGTTGATGCCTGCGTCGATGGGGAGCTGCTTTACTCTGATTTGCGTAACAGATTCTGGAGATTTAACATTGTTCTGCAAATGGAGGAGCTCGAGGCAGAGTGGGCGTACCAGATTCCGTTGCTGCGATTCCCGCACGATGGAAAGAATGATCACCAGAGCTTTTGGGTGCCCTCGATCAACGAGTCCATGCGCATCATGTTCCATTCCTGCAATGGTTTCTCAATTGGAACGGATGAGGCTGCTTATAGCGGCCCGGCGTTATGGAACGATGTGCACAGGGTCCACAGCCAAACGCCGTTCCATGTCATGTGAGTAGCACACTTCCTATGGCAAGGCTCGAATCTAACTTCTCAGGATCGGTGGAGGTGATCAGATTTACAACGACGGCATCAGAGTCCACGGGCCATTGCGAGAGTGGACTTCCATTTCGAACCCTAAGAGGAGGAAAGCCTACCCTTTCTCAGAAAAACTACGCAAGGAGTGCGACGACTACTATGTCGACAACTATATTAGATGGTACTCAACAGAACCATTCGCAGGTGCCAACGGCCAGATTCCCCAGCTCAACATTTGGGATGATCATGATGTAAATATTGACCTCCAAATCCCAAACCCATAACTAACATATATAGATTATCGATGGCTTTGGCAGTTATGTCAGCGATTTCATGCGATGCGACGTCTTCCGAGGAATCGGTGGTACTGCTTACAAGTACTACCTACTGTTCCAGCACCACCTTCCCCCCCCCGTCTCAACATATACGACCGATGCGCCTCAAACTATGGCTAACGACGGTAGTGGAGTTGGTGTTGATCCGATTCAGATGAGAGACACCTTCGTGAAGCAGAATGACCCGCTGGATCCCAGCTATGTCATTGGGCGCCAGCCAGGGCCATACGTCGAAGAGCATTCGAGAAGCATCGTCACTAGACTTGGAGCAAGAATCGCCTTCTTTGGATTGGATGCTAGAACGGAACGTACTAGACGTCAAGTCAACTACCCAGAAACTTACCAGTTGATCTTTGATAAACTCTCGGGCGAACTCGCAGCGGCAGCAGCTTCTGAGAATCCCATTAAGCACTTGGTCGTTCTTCTGGGAATCCCCATTGCATATCCTGTAAGTATCTTAAGGCAGATGTATTCTTCAGAAACTAATACGTGACTAGCGCCTAACATGGGTGGAGAACATCCTCTCAAGCCCTGCCATGGCTCCTCTCAAATTCCTTAACAAGCGTTTCGGTATAGGTGGAGG
Organism: Pseudogymnoascus sp. 03VT05; assembly: GCA_001662645.1. NCBI lineage: Eukaryota > Fungi > Ascomycota > Leotiomycetes > Thelebolales > Thelebolaceae > Pseudogymnoascus > Pseudogymnoascus sp. 03VT05. The sequence goes on from KV459422.1 coordinate 30,635, forward strand.
CTTCATCAACAGGTTTGATGGCTCTGTCGATCTTGTTGATGACTTGGACGATCATTATACAGCACACCATCACAAGGCCGAGCGCTTCCAACTGGTCAAGATGTTGCAAGACATTTCTGGCACTTACGGTGTTCGTGTAACGATTGTCTCCGGCGATGTGCATCTTGCCGCCGTTGGCCGCTTCTATGCAAACCCTAAATTGGGCATACCTGTTGAAGAAGACCAACGCTACATGGTAAACGTTGTGTCTTCTGCCATTGTCAACAAGCCGCCACCATCTACTATCGCCAATCTGTTATACCATCAGAATAAAATCCACCATCTCGATAAGGAGACGGATGAGACTCTGATAAGAATGTTTGATCGCGAGCCAGGACAAGGGCAAAGGAAGTCCGCATCGAACAAAGTCACGATGCCCAGCAGAAACTGGACCATGATCACCGAGTGCTCAGCCACCACCTCTCGCGCCAATATTGTCCGCAACAGGACAGAGTCTATCCCTATCCCTATCCCGGAGATGGATGGTTCTGTTGACACTTCGCAGCTCGCACCAACCGCGAACGCCATTCTCACAGGCGGCGCAGACCAGAGAACGCAGAGTGCTGCAGCAGCGGAGGAATCTGCAGCAGCCGGTGAACCTGCAGCAGCGGGGGAGTCTGCAGCAAAGGGGGGATCTACAGTTGGTACCACTACCACAGGCTTGGTAGGCAAGAAGGCAGGGATGGGTCACATTGGCCCAGGAGAGGCCGAGGCTGGAACCATAAACCGCGCTTCGGATCCTTTGGTTCACGGCTATTCTGGCGACGGAGCCCTCGACGTGGCCATCCGTGTCGAGAAGGACCAGCATGATTCTTCCGGCCACACGCAGTCGTATGGCATGTTCATCCCGACCCTGACCACGGGCAGAGAGATCCCGACCATCCCCGTGCTTCGCGACTGGGCGTCAGCCTTTGGTGGACGCCGCTCGAGAAATAGCCAGGGGAGCCGCTGGGGAAGCATTGGTAGCAGGGCTGGTAGCAGGGCTGCGAGCAACGCTGGTAGCAGACCTGCCACTTCTACTCAATGAGGATTGAGAGTCGAGAGTTGAAAGTTGAAGAGTTGTAGAGTAGAGGTATCCGGTGTATTTGTATTCTTGATGGGGTGATAAAGAGGGCCCGGAGTGTGCGTGCTTTTTTGCTTGCTTTTTTTTTTAATATACCTAGGAAGACGGATGCACGAGATGATGCAGGAAATGAATGCGCTGTGTAATGCGGTGGAAAAGGCAAGAGTGCAGAAAGTGTATTGTAGGTAGTACAGTATAACGTACAAACATGATTGTTCTTTACTCGAAAATAGTATGCGTTGTGAAATAAAATTGTAATTGTTGACGATTTATCATTATAAGACCCATTGCCGGCTCGAACTCCAAAGTTGACATCGCCAAACCCCCATTCCACCATACCAATCCACAGAACGCCATAACTCCTCGCCAGTGGCGATATCATCTATTCCTTTCTCAGCTTCGCCAGCGCCGCCGCAACACCCCCACTCAGATCATCCTCTTTCCTCTTCTGTTCCTCCTCTATCTTACGGCGTTTCTGCCGTCTCTCCTCTTCCATTTCCGCGGCAATCAGCGCCTCCTCTCCGCCGGAATCCGAGTCCAGCTCTAGAAGCTGAAAGGGCTTCTTCGGCTGTGATTGTGATTCCTTTTCCTTGCCCTTGTCTTGTGCTGTTTCTGATGCTCGCGACATTCCCGGCGATTTAGGTCTGGTATACTCATCCATATCCCTCAGCGGCACCGCCTCAACCGCATCAGCCCTCCTCTTATCCGCACCCCGCTCCTCCCCCTCACCCAACCCCCTATTCGCCGCCTTCGCCACCCGAAACGGCTCCCTCACCACCTCCGTCCACCTCCTCACCTTCTTCTCCCCCCACCCACTCAACACCGCCACCTCCTCGGGCCTCGCATTAACCGCCGCCCTCACGCTCCCAAACGCCCCCACAATCCCCACCGCATCCGTCCGATTCACACCCCTCGGCACAGTCACAAATTCCACAAACTGCTCCGCGTACCCTTTTGCTTGCACCCCCATTATCCCCGACGCAGACGCGTGCTCAAACCCCTTGTATAGCTCTAGATACCGCGCCCCCTCCGCGGCGCTCCAGCAGAGGATCACGGTGACGTTATTCACTAACCCCGTTTTGCTAAGCTCCTTGACGGACTCCTCGTGGTTCGGGATATCAACCAGCGTCAACAACACACGAAGTGCGTATTTCCCTCCCAGCCCACGAATCCGGTTATACACGTACTCCGGATGCAAGCGGTGATACTTCAGACTCAGAAAAAGCGCGCACGTCGTTTGCCCCAACACATAGTCCGCAGGCGTATCGCGCCATTCCCACGGCTGCGCGCGCAAGTGCGAGAGAATGGGATTTCCCTTCTGTCGGTGCGAGACGTAGATTGCGGAGCCGCTGGAGCGAGAGGGTAGGGCTTGGGGGGTTGGTTGCACGATCTTGGTGCCCGTGGGCGTGGTGGTGGAGGTGGGGGCGCGAGGGTCGAGGCGTTGGGGCGTGGGTTGGGTGATACGGGTGGGGGTGGCGGGGTTGTCGGAGGCGGCGAGGGCGGCGAGGAAGTCGGGGTCGGCCCCGAATTCGTCGTCGTCGTCGGCCATGGTGGTGTCTATCTCTGTTGTTGGGCAGGTGGTGGTGGAAGGTTGGAGGATGTGACGCAAGGCTGAAGATGGTCGTAGCCTTATGATGGGTGCCCGTTCGCTTGGTTGTGGGCCTCTTCTCCAGACGACATGCTTGGCGCTTGGTTGACGCTTCTTGACATAGTTTGGGAATGTCACGGATTTACATTAATAATGCTTCAAATATGAGAGAAATAACATGGCACCGGATGGAAAGAGTTTGCCAAGTAAAATATTATCTACTCTGACAACACTTAGTGAGACTTGTACAGTACAACACCATATTCCTGCCCGACTGGAACCCCCCACAATCCCCCACAAGACTCTCATATTACTACATCGAAATGGAACGGAGGCACGGGTAAGCGAAAAGACCCATGATCACTCTTTTGATTCATCTATACAACTCCATTCCTGCTGTATCCCCCCTGGCCATCTATTATCCCACGGCGCGGCGACCTTACCCACTCCTCTTCATAGCGCTCGTCAATGCTTTCGTAAAATATCATGCCATAATCAGCCGTCAATGGGATCGCAGTTAGGCCGACAGCAAATCAGATAACAACCCTTATATGCCAGATGCTTTTGTTCATAGTGCCGTCTGATCCACGCTCATGGGGCTCCCGTCATTCTTCCTCCTGGCCCCATTGCCCTTTAACTGGCCAGCCCTTCGCACTTTCTGCGGATTAACCGCGGCATCATCTTCCTCCATATCTTCATCACTGTAGTTCCGCGCCGTATTAAGAACCTGCACGTTGTCTGGCCGACTGCGCAGCCATTGCATCCTTGGCCCACTGCGTGCCCGCTCACTGACCCTGAAGCCATAGATTCGTGGCTCGTACACCTTGCCCTTGCCCAAACCAGGGCCCAGGTTGTGTGCCAGCATGCCATTTACCATTGGCTTATCTTCACCATCCGCAGCCCGAGATGACGAGAGGACCTCGGTGGCCTTCTTGGAGAGGTCGTAGTCTGGGAAGGTCATGAGGAAGAGAGATCCGAAAGTGCGGCCAAAGAACGCGCCGTCCACGGTTTGGAACCGCGAATTCGGTGGGACATAAACGTCGAGACAGCTCGGGCAAAATAGCTTCACCGTATCATCTCCCGGTACATCAGAGAGGCCTACTGGTAGAGTCCTGGCATGGTCGCAGTTCGTGCGCGGGCAGTTTCCGAAGTGAGAGAGCTCGTACTTCTCACTCATTTGTTGGATGCCGGCGCGAGAGCATATGTAGCGCTGGTGGATGAGTCCGTAGAGCAATTCGGCCGAGGATTCGATAACTGAGAGATCCGACGTCATGCGGTTCTGGCGGCGCTCTGAAAGCCGACGTGCTGCGCTCTCAAGAGATTCATCGGGGTCCTCATCATCATCATCATCGTCCTCTTCTTCGGTGTCTTCGGGTTCAACATCTAGAATCATCTTGGGGGGGTCAGCATTGAAATTGGCAATTCAAAAAACGTGGCAAAAGAAAGACGTAATGCATACCTCTAATGCCTCCTTATACATTGGGACTTGGCCCTGTAGGCCCGTCAGATTGAAGTCATCTTCAATGAAGTCTTCCGAAACCTCGGCGAAGTATTCGTGGCCCAGGAGAGAGCAGAACGAGGTGATCCACGATTCGGGGCTGGCAGACGAGGACGACATCTCAAGCAGGCTATCGAAAGAATGCCCGATGATTTTATGCTCTCGTCCCTAAGCTTCAATGTGCCCTCTCAGCAGCGCGCTTCGTTTTGTTATACCCGATATATGAACGTAGAGGCTCAGCGGCTATGGTATGGGAGCCTCAGCTGGAGTAGGAAGGAGGTTGGTGGTCGAAAATAGAGAGTCGGTATCCTATGTCGGATATCTAAACAGTATATCGATATACTCTGAGAGATTGAGGTAGTTGTCGCTTATCTGGAAGCAGGGCTGTTTGTCCCAGCGAAGATGCAGATCGCGGATGGCGGGGTCAAACTGCGATAATGCGTTTGCACGCGCTGTAGTCGGAGGGGGCAGGTGGTCTTGAGAAGCGCGGCTATACTTTAGTTGCTCAATAATAACAGCAAACTAATATGGAGAAGGTTCAATATAACCTCTGACAGTCGAAACGTTTGGTTTTCGCGCGTGGTGCTCTCTGATATCGCGGCTTCGCAATGAATTCCGAGCGTGGGTGCTCTCATCAGCGCGCTAAAGCGTATTTGGAAATACGTAAACGCCAAGCATAGCACGTGACATCGTACTTTTCTGAGAAAACAAAAGGGCGTCAACAATGGTTTCTTGTTCTTTTTGGTAGGCTTATCTCAAAGTTATTGAATTACAGGATAGAAAACAAAGGGCTACTAGTTTTTTTTAATATGCTACCCGACTGTCACGTTTGACATAGCAAGGGTCAATTTTAGGCTACTAAGCTGGACCCGAGGGGTAAGGAAAGGGACCAAGCCAAGCTATTCTCCTCTTTTAACACGCCATATGCCGTTGTTCGTCCCAAAAGAATACCTCATACTGCTTCAGCAAATACAGGTATACTTTCCAACTATTTCCCTATTATAGTTTCTGGAAAGAGGTTATCTGGTGTTTCCTTCCAGTATCCACCAGACACTGTAATTGGAATCCACGATGGGACAACTACCGTGTTTGATAATGGGGGCAAGAACGCTAGGAATCAAGCTAAGTACTACTTTATTTGGTCACTTTTAGCTGGAGAATGAATGGGGCTTGGTGTTTTGGAGGATGGAGACAACACAATGCCATGTTACGATTTATTTGTCCGAGGTTTGCGACATGAAAACGTGGGGGTGAAGCCGAGAAGATTGGTCATAAATGAGTCTCATAAACCGACAAATCCCGAGTGGCACTCTTCGTACAGCGCAAGCAATTCGAAAGTTTTGAACTATAAAACTGGTATAAATCGATGTATTATTTATTGGAGATCTAGAACCCCTTGGCTGAACGCCAACAAAAGCCCGTGGCGCTTTTTGAAGCACAGACTTGGTATGTATGTCCCGCCGGCATCGGTGAGCTGCACCTATAGTGTCTTTGAGCAAGGTCAGGTGAGACATTTGACTCTCCAACAAAATAGAATATATATACCGGAGCGACAAGTCATTATATAAGTAGTAATAACTGGTAGTATATCTCCCTTTCTTGACTTAACTGAAATTGATATTTTCGTTTCTACTACCTCACAGTTGGAGTGTTTTTTTGCAGCTTGACGTCTGTGGCTTCTTTATAACCAACTTGAGAAACAATCCGTGGTTGAACGTGCCGTTTGAACCGGTTGGTTACCTCAAACTTGGCGAATTCTCGAAATAGTGCTCCCGGAGTGAATCCGTACTTACTATCTGTGCCACAAGATTCACTTGGTGCAACGGAATAAGCGCGGAGTAAAGAGAGGTCTCTTGAAGCAAATACTACCAGTGAATAAACCCATTGCTTATTTTAGGAAGCCAGGGCTCGAACGACAGTTGCATCTGTAGGTTGGTATTTGTTTATATCGACTTCAGTTACTGAGTCTATTGACCACCTTCTACTTTCAACACAACACATGCAGTCACACCCCGGGGTTGATATTTGTTGATATTTGTTGATACCGGCTTCGATTACTGGATCTATAGACCACCCTCTTTCCAGGTTGATATTTATTTACATCGTCTTCACTTACTCTATTGACCAGCGCCCTCTTCTTCAAACACTTCACATACAGTTCCAAACCATGGCTTCGACGGACTCGAAGCGTTCTGAGAAGGTATTGAAATCATCCCATATAGAAACGACATCTAGCTCACACTCTTCAGGTTTATGGCACTCGAATCTCCAAGGAAAATGGATATGACGCCAACATCTACACATATTATCCCATATCCATTATAGGCGCTGGGGAATCCGGCATTGCCATGGGTTGTCGTCTTAAGGAAAAGTTCGGCTTTGACCAATTTTGCCTTTTTGACAGGCAGTCAGGCATTGGCGGGACATGGTGGATCAACAGATACCCTGGAGTGGCATGCGATATGTAAGATCTTATGTCTTAACTTCTGGTTTTATTTGTTTACATGCTAATATCACCCACAGCCAAGCCGCTTTCTATTCATTCTCTTTTGCTCAAAATCATAAGTGGTCTTCGCTGTATCCTCCTGGGCCAGAGATTATCAAATACCTCCAAGGAGTCTGCGAGAAATATGAAATTGTTGACAAGATTCAGCTTAATAGCGAAGTTGCCTCGTGCCGCTGGAACGATGCCGAAGGCGTTTGGGAGTTGACAATACATGAACTCGTCATTGGCATTGGTGATCTAAGCACCTACGATCGAGACACTATGTTGAAGAATCAAGGAGAGAGTTCAATTTTAGTTCGCTCAGAGAAAATAAGAGCCAAAATATTGATCAGTGCAGTTGGAGGTCTGGTAGAACCAAATCGCATGCCAGAAAATATTCCTGGGGTAGAGGACTTCCAGGGCGCCATCTTTCATTCTGCGAGGTGGAGGTATGACATTGATCTGAAAGACAAGAATATCCTCGTGGTTGGAACAGGTTGTAGTGCGGCTCAATTTGTCCCAGAGCTCACTAAAACATATGGGGGCGAAGGCCGTCACTCAGCTCATGCGATCGCCTCCGTGGGTGGTCCCAAGGCAAATTCCGCCATTTGGATTTGGAGAGGAGAAACGGGAGAAATGGAGTCCGTGGTTGAATACATACATTCCGGGATTTGCCAGACTCCGGAGACTGTATATCGCCACACGAGCGGAATATGACTGGAGACTGTTTGGGGACAGTAAATACGCTGAAAATGAGAGAGCAGAACTTGAGATAGCACTGACTGATTACATGAAGAAAAAGGTCCCAAAGAAGTATCATGAGGTAGGCGTTCTACATTCATATTAGAGTCTCGCAACCACTGACTTTTAAAAAGATACTCACCCCCAAATATGGTGTTTGTTGCAAGCGCCTAGTCATTGATGGAAAATGGTTCAAGTCCCTGAATAATAAGAAGATCGTTCTTTCTACTCTTCCACTTACCCATGTTCACGAGGACCGAGTAACGCTTGGCTCTATCCGTGAATCGCAGACGGCCCAAGATGGAAAAGTTGCTGCCAACAGCACTGAAGTTATTCGCACCGATGTTATCATCCTCGCCAACGGCTTCGAGACTTTAAACTGGCTCCACCCTCTCGAAATCATTGGACGCAATGGGCAATCTCTCGAAGAGGTTTTCAATGAGCGCGGCGGGCCTCAGATGTATATGGGTAGCGCTATGGACGGATTCCCCAACTTCTTCGTCATCTTTGGGCCAAACACAGTGACGGGGCACTCAAGTGTGGTTCTCGCCACTGAAAATATGGTCAACTATGCCATGAAGCTGGCTGAACCAATACTGAAAGGCGATGCTCACTCTGTGGAAGTTAAGAAAGAAGCTGAGATGGCATGGACTGCGGATATTCAGAAGTCTCTCAAGAAAAGAATATGGAATATCGGTGGCTGCACAAACTGGTACAAAGGAGAAGACGGCTGGAATTCGACTACATACCCGTAAGTTGACGACTCTTCTCACATTTTCCATACTAACTAAGATTCCAGGTATTCTCAGGTGTGGTTCTCGCTTTTGTGCATGTTCCCAAATTATAATCACTGGAACTATAGATACACCACGAAGGGCTTGATCAAGAAGCGGGCCAAAACAGTCGTTCAGATAGCAGCACTGGTAGGACTAGCCACAGGATTGTATTTCACACATCGGGCGGGTCTCAGATTTGGCTGGAAACAAGGTGTCGCTTCTGCCAGAGGTGCTGGAGCGCAGCTTTTAAACGCTCTGGGCCACTCCCTCGTGAGAGCAGCTGGGTCGATCTGATGACGTTGGGGGAAGACATTGGGAACTGGGCGCACTGATTTCAGGTTTATGATTGCATAGCGAAGCTTTGATTAATACAGCCTTTTCTTTCAATGGTTAGATGTTAACTTTGACATGAATAACTAAAGTTCATAGTGCTTGTGAGGTCAAAGTTCTTCGTTGTGAGTGTGAGTGATCATGCTGAACAGTCCACCAAAACATAGATTTCTGTTTAAATAGTAGTACAGTCGCCAGTATCTTGTCCATTGCTTTGCATACTTCAGAATAGAGAAAAAAAGTATGCTTTTGAATTTCGTTATGCATAGGGGTAGTTATCTGTATAAATCGTGGCTTAATTATGCAGCATCACGGGATCTGAATTTGCCAAGGCGAGTTTCGCCCTTTCATCCAATCATCGAACAAGGGCCGCGACTCTGGACAGGACTCGACGACATGAGAACCATAAGAAGCACAGCCGGTGGCTTAATTCGCTATCCTAATGGTCTATTTACGAAGTCGTTATGCTATAAATCTGCACCAGGCTCACTGCTGCGGCGTCACATAACTACCATCCACAGCAATCTTGCAGATGTCTCAACTCGCGTTTTCCAGGAGAAAGCCTTCATCCCGCAGACCCCCATCCTCATTCAAAGACCCGAAATAGTTGATTCTGCAAAAATTGCCGCTGGAGCAGGTATCCCGGCCATAGACCGATGGTTCAAGGGAAAGGAGGCCAGAGTTGGCGATGACGTCGTATTCTTTCAAGAGGAATATCTCAAGCCCTTCGAATCAACCGTGCTACCTTACGAGCTGGTAACTCCGGTTTTTAATAGCCAAGATGGTCAAGATATCCTCAGAAGATTTATTTCAGAAAATATCTCGTCTTTGTCCAAATACCTTCCAGCTGGTGTCGGGACCATCGAGGAGCTCCTGAGAGACTGCGCTCTCGTTGATAGTGACAACGCGCTGGGAAGAAATACCTCTCAGCCTGCTGAAGCTGATATTACCTCTACTACACTGGGAGTAAAACTTGATGAGCCGTTGACGGAACGCCAAGTCGAGCTCCTCGGTCGTCATGCGCCGCTCTTCCAAAAATTTCACTCTTTCCATGCTCCCCTTGAGCTGATTATCACCGCAAGTCGGCGAAAATCAAGTTCGGCACAGTTTGGACTTCCCGGTCTCTATATAGCACAGGCCCAAATGGCAGATTTGCCTCAGCAGCTTCGAGATGATCTGCCCACGCCAGAAGTTGTCTTGAAGGCCGGGAGGGGAGATGTCTACGACGCGAACATCTGGATTGGAACACCACCAACGTTCACCCCGCTACACAAAGATCCAAACCCAAATCTATTTGTCCAACTCTCAAGTTCTAAGAAAGTGCGCATATATGAACCGCGTAAAGGACAGGCAATATTCGCGGCGGTTAGACGCAAGATAGGCGCTTCTCCCACGGCAGCGTTCCGCGGCGAGGAAATGATGCAGGGGCGCGAGAGAGTAGAGCTCAAAGAGGCAGTTTGGGACCCTATGAACTTGGACGGCCATGAAGTTACTGTTCGACCTGGAGATGCCCTTTTTATCCCTAAGGGCTGGTGGCATAGCATCAAAAGCGAGGGCGGCGGTCTCAATGCATCGGCGAACTGGTGGTTCCGATAACCGGAAGGACTATCAACACATTGAACGACTATTTAACCTAAGTACAACTTGGAGAACAGACATATATCCAAGACCACATATTCTTGGTCGCGGTTCCTATGCCGGTGCCTCTGCCTTTGCCCTGGCGGCTGCGGCGGCCTTCATACGCTTAAAAATGCTCAAATCGAGCAGCACAGGCTCTCCCATCCACGTCGCCCGCTGCGTATGGTCTCTCTCCTCATCGCTCACATCCTTTCCGTCCACGATTTCCTTGGTGTTCGGATGCACCAGTGCGCTCAGGGGCCCGCGGTTGATCACCAGCCAAGGGATGAAGGCTCCGAACTGTGCGGGCGTGAAGAGGTTTACCTCGAACATCGCGATGGGATGGGGACCGATGGGCCTGTCCCATATTTTGTAGATGCGGAGTTCAGGGACTGCTGGGTGTTAGTGGTGGGAACACCGGATCTTTGGAAGGGAGGTTGAGGAGGGGTAGAGGGGGGGTAAAGGGTGACAGAAAAGAACTGAGCATGACATACACTCGCGGCGAATGCGTTCCCACAATTCTGTCGCAAATTTGACTTGGTAATCATTGCTCTGAAAGTAGTATATATGTATATCACTGTATTACATCAGTTACAATGCCACACTCGTAGGGAAGAACGGCTTATTGCCACGTGGTTATGACTTACAATGCAGCCGCCTCTCCATTTTTCAGCGGATCAGTGAATTTGGTATAGCTGTCACTAAGCTTTCCGGTCGATGGGTTCTTGAAGCTCTTTCCGTCCTCAGAAATCTCATTTGGAAGGGGTGGGAGGTCGCGATAACCCTCGAGCGGGGAGGGGTAAGTATATAATGTGGGGTCTGCCATGATGGGATTCAACAGGTTCCCGAGTTAAATATACAGAAAATAAGATACAGATATGCCAAAAGATTGATACTGTAAATATATAGAAACTGAAGCCTTTTTATGGTTCGTCACCTCAGATTGGGGATTTCAAACCCATCTATAGAACCGCGGGGTTATTGCGCAATGGACTCGGCTTAGTGGCGGGGTTGGGGTTCATTGGTCATCATTACTAGAGTATTTGGCAGCATCGGTTTCAGACGGACCTATCAGGGTCCAGAACACCTTTAAATTGACGACAACGACAGGCACGTATGTAAGCCTTGTTCTGTTCATCTGCCGTCTATATATATTTATTTGCCATCAAATATTATAGCTAAAACCTGCGCAGTTTGCCAGATATCTGTGGTGCTGCTTCAATACCATCATCGCATGCTTGGGCTTTTGGTCAGTCTCTGGCTGCCACTGTTGTCTCTCCTCAATAGCTTCCGAAAAAATACATATCTCAAGTAGTTTACAATGACAAAATTGCATGCGGACTTGACTTCAGTCCTTTGTCGTGAGACTGCCGCTTCCGGCTTTTGGGAAACATGATGGGTCCTTTCATGGTCGGCTCCTTTCATGGTCGGCTCCTTTCAAGGCATGCGGACAATCATCGTAACTCGAGGTCTTTGTCTATCTCGGAAAGACATTATTATGCTCGGAGTCTATTCTTCTCTCGAAAGAAAGATGATTTTGTTGATTGCGAGCGCATAATTATCTTCAGTCCCAGAGAGTTGTTTGGAGAGTCATCGTGATATGAGAATCAGAACACCTCCGATCCACAGTCTCAAGTTATCCCCTATTATCCAGCAAGACGATTCACAAGCCATGTCCGGGGATAATTGGCGGACGGATCCTAGCAGCAATGAAACGCCATCGCAGTTTGTGAAGGGGCTTACTTCGACAAATTGGCGCCAATCTCCTCAAATGGGGATGGCACAAAACCCCCGCACAACTTATGGCGTCAATTATGACACCTGTGTCAACACCATTAAATGTATACATGCATTTCTTTCCCTTAGTGAAGCATTTATGACTAAACAACTTACAGATATGGGAGATAAAACCAAACATGAGTTTATCCCAGGCACAATCGCTTGTGTCTGGAGCTGCACTGAAGATCACAATAAGATGAAACCAACCGACATAGACCGACGGAAGGAGCAACTACTCACCCCGGATATTCCAGGAATGAAGAAAATGAATTTGTTGTTCAAAACCCGCAAGGTTATTGTTATCGCGCGTTATGTCGACCATTACATAGGATTGTAAGTTTTGTATACTATTGATGGGTTGGAAGGGACCATTGAAGCCAAGGCGCTGACCAAAACAGGCCAGTTTATACGCACAAGGGATACGGGCTTGAATCAAAACCAGAGATGAGAGACGAATATGTCTCCATTCGAAACAAGTCCGATAATGATTCAGTCGGCGAAACCAAGCATGGATGCATTTACACAGACACAACAGCACAAGATGCTGGCCGGAAAAGCATTTCACCGCGCGCAAATGTTTGGTTTACATTTCCTCAGGCGCTGTCTTATAGAAATAGGGTTGATTTCCTTGGTAAATTGGACCCTGGATCCCTAAGCTATCTCTCCGAACTTTACTTGATGGGGACTAAGAGTGCCCTATCAGTTACACTCACTGGGATAGATCCTACGCTGTGGAGCAATGCGCCATACAGTCTTGGGAGTGAGAAGCGGCAACGCCCGGCCGACACTACGGAACCTGAAGGGCAGAGAAGCCTAGCAAATATGACCCAGCCCGTGAATCAAACATATCTGGGAGCAGCACAGAATCAGACATATACGGGTGCAATAATGAGGCAAACTACATCGGGAGCGGCAACGGGGCAAACAACTAGCAGCACTACTGGATTCCAACCCGTGAATCAAACATATTTGGGAGCAGCACAGAATCAGACATATGCGGGTGCAAAAATGAGGCAAACTACACCGGGAGCGGCAACGGGGCAAACAACTAGCAGCACTACTGGATTCCAACCCCTGAAGCGGGTTCGGGAACCTGAACCTTCGGATGAAGCTCCCAGTAACCTCGCCAAAAGAGTGCAAATGTAAGAAAGAGGATACGGCGACATTGACACACTGAGATGGATGAGATAGGGTCGGGCGACGGATAAGTGCATGCGGAGGTTACGGTTGTCAGAAAGAAAACGGGATGTTTTATTTGATTTATTAGTAACAATGTGATTTGCTTTTTTGCACAGGAGTAGTTGGTGTCTTTTGTTACTGCGTCAGAAGTGGGACTCATTTCCTCCAACCGATTTTGAATATTATTTTGAGGCTCTGGTTGATTAGTATATATGAATATGGAGAATTTTACCTTTTGACCAGTTATGTTTATGATGCGGCTCTTCAAAATGGGGTTGTCAAAACCAAATTATGGCTCCTATGGTGAAGACTTGAGATTAAAGGCGACAAGCCTGTAAATAACGAATATATACAGGATTGTCAAACGATACTTCAGTCCTGAAAGCCTTGGGGTAAACAATTTATGATTCAAAACACGGCGTGCAATCAGAACTATATAGCATACAAATAGAAGTAAAAACTTGAACATTGTACTGAAGTAGAAAAACAGGAACGCCCATCACCAGGAAATAAATAAAAGACATAGGTCCCACATTGCAATCCTCCAACCATTCCGAACAAGGCATACTCTGCCTGACCACTTCCCCTCGAGAGCGAATCATTGTGCATAACGGTTCTCTTATCATATCTTCCTCTTTTTATTTTGCTGTGCAGCTTCCTTCTTTTGCCGTTCAGCTTCAATCCTTTTCTTCAAATCTTCAGCCTTTGGAAAGTACCAATTTGGGTCATAATTCTCTGTAGGATGCCCCAATTGAGCGTATTGCCCAGCAGTGAGACTCAATTCGTTTCCTGGTCCAACAAACCGCGGCTCGCCTAATCCAGGTTCTTTAGAAATAGCCGTATTGTATACGTTATTTGCCCATTGGGAAGAGAAGGGAGAGCGCGGAGAGTTTATTCCAATAGAGCGCCCATTTCGTCCTGCTGCTGGTGATGGCATTGCACTGCTGTAATTTTTGTCTTTAACGATTTTAGTTAATAGCTGAAGAAACCCTCTTGTCTCTTGCATAACTCTCATCGTATCGACTGCTGTCTCGTAAATGGCACCATATAATGTAGCTTCCGAAACCAGTGTTTGCGCATCTTCTAATGCAAAAGCCAACCTTTCCAGACTTGTTGCCAAGGGGGCTCTTCGAGCTTCAACCCTAGTATTGCGCACGGCGATTGCAGTGTTCCAAACTTCCGAAGGGTGTGCTTCGGAACTTATGTTCAACTCCTGATGCAAATGCCAAGTCAGATCATCTACCGTTTGTCTTGCTTCGCCCATATTTCTCGCGCGACCATGGCCTGGCTTCTGGTTCAGCGCAAGTAGATGACCCAGAGCCGATCTCTGCATCTCTGCAGTCCAGGTCTTGAGCAAGTACTCCACAGAGGGCGGTTGCAAGGAGCCAATTATATGACACTTTGTTCTGTAGTCGAAAACAACCGGGTAAGTTAACCAGAGGAGCGCCTCTCCATCTGGCTTCATATCCAGCCAATCGTCTTCCAGGTGTCGGTGCCAGGTACCCTTTTCAGTCTGTCGACCCTTGGCCGCTGGCTGTTGTCGCCTCTCGAGTTGGTAGAGGAAATCGTATGGGGTCAATCTAAATTTTTCGGCACTTTCTTTGCTGTCGCCTGGATGGATAATCTGCATAAACTCTACACGCTGCTTTTCATAACTAGGCCCTGCTAGTTTGTGGGCGTAAGAAGTCCATACAGGTCTGACAAGTTAGCGGCGTCACAAATTAAATCAAAGACAACCTACAAAGCTATATAGTGCTCTTGAAACCGTGCCACAACAATAAATTTGCGCCTCTTGGAATAAATAACACCTAATTGTCGGTTTAGAGTGAGAAACGGCTTGTCCCTCTCTTTCCACGTCGTATCGAATGCATAATCTTGATGCCACATCATTGAAATAATTGTGCCTGGTTGATACAACGCATTGTTGGACCACGCTATATTCGTGCATTAGAAACACCCTGTTTTTCCCGTATGGTTTGTTTGGTTTCTTACTATCTGCATTGCGATGTGACCCCGAATGTTCATTCGGTTCGTATATGTTTCCTTTATCTTTATTGCCAAATGATGAGTCCATAGGAAAGCCTCCATGAGTCCAATGCCCTCTCCGAATTGCTGGATATGTATCAAAAACGGCGTCTGGGTCAGGCGCAAAGACTGACAATGGCCGATTAAGGGGCTGGGGACCGTTAATACCGTTGCCATCCCAATCTTGGGTCGCAAGAATTCCGGTCAAGCCAGTAGTTCCAGTAGTTCCAGTAGTTTCAGTAGTTCCAGTAGTTCCAGTAGTTCCAGTAGTTCCAGTAGTTCCAGTAGTTCCAGTCGTTCCAGTCGTTCCAGTCGTTCCAGTACTTCCAGTAGTTCCAGTACTTCCAGCTGTTCCAGCTGTTCCAGTTGTTCCAGTTGCTGCATTTAATCCAGTTGTAGCATTTGGACCGGTCACATTCTCGTATCGCGCCGCCTGGTTCGTGTATGCTTCCTTCGTAGCCAACCACTGTTTCTCAACAGCCTCCCACTTCATTTTCGCAGCCAGAGCATGTCTGCCTGCCATTTTTGCTTTGTGTCTTGCTTCCTCGGCTTCGTAATTATCCATTCTTTCCTGTTCTATCGCAGACATTTTGCCCCTGCCCCTGCCAAAGGCGTTGGCCATCGCGCAGAATATTTGTAAGGGAGGCTTGATAAAAATGATGCTCGTATGTTAATTGTCTGGATTTTCGCTGCAATGGCCCGTAGTATTTGACGTGAATAAAAAGGCAGTTGATACTACAAAATTAGACAAACAGCCGCAAGGGGTGTTCACATCAAATTCGAGATATAGACCCCCCCGAGGAACACCCCGGGGTATCATACAAAACCCACAAAGGCGATGGTTGTCACATTGACAAAGCCGATGAGCAATAAAGGTTGACGATATCTGAAAGCAGCACAACGTAGACAGATGAAAAAGACCGATGCAGCCGAGCAGTTTTTAATAAAGAAATGCCCACACTAAGAAACAGGAATTTACCTCGAAAGCACACATGTAAAACAATTCCTCTTGTCTGCAACTGACGTTGTTCATAAAGAACAGGCCACGAGACCCCCCTGGGCCCTCAGCGCGGTTTCTAAAATTCAGTTGGCCGGCGATAGAATGCCGCCGGGTATGCCACTGATTTGCCGTGGCTGCGAGAAGCAAAACGCGCACTGAGAGCTTTGCGGTTGGGGTTCTGAGCCTGCCTGACCAAGGAAAGTAAATGGAGTTAGCCTTATGGAATACCATCTTCCGAGACGGTTAGGTGGACGGCGATTAAAGGGGCGTATGAGGCAAAACTTCGATATGTGTATGAGAGCATTTGAGCTAGACGGTAAAACTCCACCTCCAGCGAATAGGAGCAATTAAGACACTTCAATAACAATACCACGAGGTTATAAATAGAATAAAGGCAGATAGGCAATACAATACATTATTATCTCTTATGAGGGTTGTTCGTTGGTAATTAGGCCTTGAATGTGCTCGGATGCCCGTTCGTCTTTCCATACTTCCGCACCTTCCCGTTAATATCCGCAGATATGAAATATGACACCAAGGCCACAATACAAACAAGTATGTTATCTATGACCCAGTTATTTCTCACCGAGCTGCCCCATGCCGAAGCTCTCATTATGGACCCAAGTAAGTTTGTCGTGATCAGGTACTCTCCGCTCTCCAGCCCTGAAATGGCAGCCGTAGCTACCGCATCCGGAGACTGCAATGGATCTGGTTCTTCTAGGATCTTGGTAATTGCCGGCTTCCCAATGTTCTCATGTGCAAAGCCTGGCGTGTCGATCGACCCCGGGAATACGGTGTGAACTTTGACTGAGTCGCTGTAAAGCAGAATCTCCTGAGATAGCGTATCGCTTAATGAGCGCATCGCAGCTTTGCATGGAGAATATGCGGAGTATCCCACAATGGGGTAGAACGCGAGAGTCGTGGCCGTAAATATGAAATGTCTTTGTCTCTCGCTCCTCGCTTCACCTGGTGCCAGCCACTCCTTCAGTATTGCCTGCGCCATTTCTGCACTTGCCCAGTAGTTGATATCCATCTGGTTCCTGAGCACCTTGCTGGGGGCATCTAGGAATAGCTGAGGCTCGGAGCTGCCAGCCATACACCACACAACGTCGGGCGCGACACCACTGTTCCAAGCCATCACATCAGTGACTATGCGGGAAGCTTCAGAGGCGTCTGTAAGATCGGCAGATATGTAATGGAACTTCTGGGTTGCAGAGGCTGCTGAAGCTTTGATTTCAGTCAATGCCCCTTGAAGTTTGCCGACATTGCGGGCGACGATGACCACGTTGGCACCTTTCCCGGAGAGAATCTTCGCGACTGAGAGACCCATTCCTTGCGATGCCCCCGTCAAGAGCACTGTCTAGGGATCATTAGCTATGAAGGCCATGTGGGACTTGGGGGATGCGTATTGTACCTTCCCAGCCACATCGAAGTGGTTCTTGCGACTGAGCCAACCCATTATGAACGCGCCGAGGCCAATGGCAAATATCAGGGAGGTTACAGTCTTCCAGGAGATCGCGGAGAGGATATCGAGGCTCATTTGGGATTGTTGCGTGTTGTAAGAAGGATGGCGATCAGGAGGGGGGTCGTCAGCTCAGTAAATTAATGTCAGCTTGGTGGTTTTGAAATTGGAACCATTCAAAAAAGTAATTGCTCGAAGCTTGGTCTGCCAACTTCCAAACGATTGTAATCTGGCTTCAAGATACAGTAGTCATTTATATATTGTATATACGGCAGTTACTACAGAAATTCGCAAGAAGCCCCATTCAAGTCTAAAATGGAAGTCGCGACTGACCTTGGAGGACCCCTGCTGGTACCCAGGAGTGGGCTGAATAGTCGCGGAATTACTTTTCGCCGCTATCTGGCACTAAGATAGTGGTATCGAAAAAGTTCGAGATCTCATCTACGGCTGCGCTCACTGAACTCCACATTTTCTAATTCTAACTGGACGACACAAATACAAAATGGCAAAGAAAAGAAAGGGTTCCGGCCGAAGCGCCCCAAGTGGCCCAAAAGAATTTGACGAGAAAGATGGGAAACTTGGACCAATTACATCCTATAAAGACGTTGCCGACGAGGAAGATGACTTCCATATTAATAGAGACAAGGTGATGCTTGATGAGGGACCAGAGGCCAAAAGGCAACGCAAATGGGCAGAGCAAGGTATGTTTAATGCGATTGTCTCCGTCGCGCGTGCGCCTACTAACAGTAGACAGACGCATTCCTTGAGCCTTCCGATGAGGAAGTTCTTGGATACTCGGATGCTAGTTCCGAAGACGACGAGGCAGCAGGAGGCCGATCAAGCAAAAGCAAGTCGAATCGCAAGGCAACCTCAGACTCGGAAGGATCAGAGGCAGAGGAGGAGGATGAAGATGCCGAGGGTTGGGGATCATCGAAAAAAGATTACTACAATGCGGATAATATCGAGACGGAGGTGGACGCTTTAGAAGAAGAGGCTGAAGCGAAGCGATTACAGCAAAAGAAGTTACAGAGCATGTCCGAGGCAGATTTCGGTTTCGATGAAAACGAGTGGCTGCAAGAAGCAAAGGATGACGATGGAGACGTGGTCACAGAGATCCTAAAGGACGTGGAAATCACGGACGATTTGGGACCAGAGGAACGACTTAAGCTGCTCCAGACGAGATATCCCGAATTCGAATTTCTGGCAAATGAGTTCGTGGAATTACACCCGGTCCTGGAGGATCTTAACAACGAAATCAGCGCCACAGGGCCCATGAATACTGTTGCAGTTATCAAGAGCCGTGCCTTGGCTGCTTACCTTGGAGCGCTGACAATGTACTTTGCCGTCCTCACTTCTACAGCAAAGCAAGAGAACGCCAAGTCAGCTCTTGACCCTATGGAACTCCGAGACCATGCGGTTATGGATAGTCTTCTACAGTGCCGCGAGATGTGGTCCAAAACAAAGACCCTTCAAGCAGAGGATATGCCATTTGGAGGCCTCGAGGAAGACGAGATACTATCTGACGAAGCCACACCGGAAACCGACGAGGAAGAGGCCTTTGAGCGTATTCCATCAACCAAGAAGTCCAAAAAGGCCGCCAAGCTTGAAGCTGCTGCTGCTGCAACTGCTAAAGCGCGCAAGGCTCGAATCGACGCCAATGAAGCCTCTTTAACCGACCTCTCCTCCCTCATCCCCACCACCAAAACACGCAAATCCTCAAGCTCCAAGGCCAAGCCAGCTATCGTGCAAGACTCCGACTCCGACTTTGGAGAAGAAGAAACTCTCTCCTCGCGCGCCCTCGCGGAGAAGGCCGCCAAGAAGAAATCCCTCCGCTTCTACACCTCCCAAATCGCACAGAGGTCGAATAAGCGCAGCGAGGCTGGCCGTGACGCGGGTGGTGATGCTGATCTGCCCTACCGTGAGCGCCTGCGCGATAGGCAGAACAGGCTGAATGCCGAGGCAGAACGTCGTGGCAAGAAATTAGACGAGTATGGCCGAGGCGCTGAGCTTGGTGGGAATAGTGATGAAGAAGACGACGCGGATAGAGCTGCTGGCAAGAAGGTCCAAGACGAAGAAGATGAGTACTACGATCTCGTGGCACAAACGTCGAAGGCAAAGAAGGCTATGAAGGAAGATAAGCACGCAGCCCTTGTTGCTGCAGAGGCCGAGAATTCCTTAGCCAGAGTTGAGGGCGAGGATGTTGGTGAGGATGGCAAGCGTGCCATAGGATATGTGATTTCCAAAAACCGTGGACTTGCGCCGAAGAGGAAGAAGGAAGTCCGCAACCCCAGAGTTAAGAAGAGGATGAAGTATGAGGAGAAGTTGAAGAAGTTGGGCAGCATGAAGGCCATCTATAAGGGTGGCGAGGAGCGTGGCGGCTACTCGGGTGAGAAGACTGGTATTAAGGCCGGGGTGGTTAAGAGTGTTAAGTTGTAGATGTGTGTGGTTGAAAATGAAATCAAATTTGCTACAGACATATACGTTTCATAGACCCTGAACAAGCTACAGCATAGGATATTATTTAACAAAGTCACGCATCCGTTACGTGGTCACGATAATGTAGCTTCATGTGTTTGTAATGGCATATATTCTTAGACCATCGTCCCATTCTGCATCATGCAAAAGTCTGGTGGCTAGAACTGCTCTGGCTCGAGTAACACAAAAACACCCGCTAATAGCATAAGCCCCCGATGTGCAAGTGATACTCATTACAGTTATGTTCCCCGCACCGGGTCAGCTCAATTTCTTGAAGCTCAGGTACCCCAGTGGGTGTTTCCAGGTTTCGGTAAAAAAAAAACGAAACACTGTTTTCGATTCTGCTGTCGACGTCGCGCTTCCTTGTTCTGGGATCGACCCAGACGACCAGTTGTGGCCGGTTTCCAAATTGGAAGGCGTCGCCTGAAGTCCACATGCTGACTGAGGCATGAGCAGATAGATCCCAAATGGACCAGTCCTGCTTTCTTTCTCCATTTCATACAACAGCAATGCGACTATCATGCACCAAATGGACCAGTCCTGCTTTCTTTCTCCATTTCATACAACAGCAATGCGACTATCATGCACCAACCATCCCTGGACCATAGCTGCCATGACGAGATGGGCCGTACTGTTGTTGGTTAAGCGCAGACTATCACATTGTTAGTTTTGTAGTAGAAATCAAGGTGACTCCCACTACCAACCTTCTTTCTTCTCTTTCCGGGGCCGCCCCGGTCATCACCCTCGCCGGTCGAGTACCCAGCATCAACCATATCGTCATCAACATAGCCTTCCCCATAGCCCTCAAAGCTTGACTCATCATAGCCACGCTTCTTCACGGCTCGCTTGGGACGAGCAAGGTCTGCCTTACTACCGCGGGACATTACCCCAGACTGCTGGCTTGCGGTCTTCTGCATACCCGCAGAGGTAGGCTTTGATGGGACTTGAGCGGCAGCCTTCTTCTCTGGAATGTCCAACTCGCCTAGCACAGAACTATCCCACATCTGCTTCGGTATCACACCTTTGGCCATCGTCATTGCCGCAGGCAGAGCCGCAAAGACATTCTGGGGCAACCCCTTCTCAATCTCTTTGCCGAGACGCTGTGTTACCATCCACTCATGTTCTGGTTCTCTCATCATAGACAGAAGGCCACCTGAAGACTCTTCGTCGTTGACTGTAACGTCAAACTTCCCACTGATTCCCAAGTCCTTGATCTTGCCCTTGTATGTCTTGCGTAGTCCATTCTTCTCGCCACTTGGTAGAACTCGTGCCACTTTTGCCGCGGTTGGGTTGAGGCCGTATAGTTCGAATAGATCCAGTCCTAAATCCGGTTGCTTGTATGGATGAGCTAAATCAAGTCTGTGTTAACCAAATACTAAGGTAGATGATGTGCAGAACTTGAGATTCACGGTACCCGCACAAAGCGACCACCGAAACCTTTTGGGGGAGAAGGGAGCCTTACGAGTTCTGCAAAGTTGGTATATCTTGCCAACATCAAGGTGAAGGTCCTCAATACACAGCTTGCGTTCCTCGACATGAGCCTTCTTCTGCTCGCGATCACCAGTATCCTCCGATTCTCGTTTGCGTTTGTTGGAAAGGTCATCAGCCTGGATGCTCGAATCGATCGACATTGGTGTCGCGCTATCGTGCGTGTCTGCCATGGCTGGCCCTTGAACTGTCCTAGAAATGGATGAACTCATGTTGCCCGATACACTGGTGTTTGGCACCTTATCGCTCGAGGCCGTGTTTGGCTGGAGAGGGCTTTGTGGAGTCCGAGGTTGAAATGTCGCGGGCTGTGACCTCTTCACCTCGCTGTTCGGAGTAGGTGAGAGCGGGTACGATCTATTGGTAGCAAAATCTATTGGAGTCGACATCGATAAAACCTGTGAATGTGACGATGGTTACACGAAACAATGCGAATCACAGAAAAATTGAGCCTGGCTCGCTACGTCAACCAAGACGAGCTGTCGTTTTCAAGAATAGTGCAGTTATAGGTGAAGATTCCGCCAGAGTGAATATCAAGAGCTCGAGGATGAGGTGAACTCGGCGTTCAAGGAATCGATGGGTGCGATGACGGTGAAGATGTCTATCGGCGCGACGGTCGCAATGAGGCGCTCGACCACCAACGGCGCCTTAAGCAACAGGGACTCTATCGCATCAGTAAAGTCGCAATATGTCGATACAGGATGTATGTAAGGCAGTCACAGCAGCGTATGGGTGTGACGGGTCGTTGCTGTCGTGGTAGTCGTCGTAGATGTGGTGGTTGACGGTTGAATTGGGGTCAAGGTGAACTGATCATCCATTTGTCGCTGGTGATTCTGGGCGGTGCCTCACTAACCCCAATACAGACTAGTGTATTGTCGGAATTATTTGTCTGCGACTTTCAGAATAATTTCTGCAGGGTCGATTATTTACTATCAGCGAGAATTACAATACAAAACATATACGCCCCCGCATTCCACATATCATGGGCGAAAGTCAAAAGAGGCAGCGCCCTGAAGGGGAGGCCGAAGCTGCTTTTTTGCAATCCGACAATGAAGAAGTTTCTCCCAACAAGAAAGCACGCAAAGAAACGAATGCATCAGCTCGTCGCTCTCTATTCGTCCGATCATTGCCCGCTACCGTTACCAGCGATGCTCTTACAAAACTATTCTCAGAAAGCTACCCACTAAAGCATGCGACTGTGGTTCTTGACCCGGAGACAAAGCAATCGAAAGGCTATGGCTTTGTTACGTTTGCCGACGCAGACGACGCGGAACGTGCGAAGGAGGAGTTCCACGGCAAGGCCTTTCAAGGCCGGAAATTGAAGGTTGAGGTCGCAGAGCCTAGACATAGAGATGTGGACTCTGGTAAAGGAGCCGGAGGGAAGCGCACCAGCATTATTTCGGCAGAAGCAGCTGCGGCCAAGACCAAGAGATCTGAGAAGATGCTCGAGGATCGCAAGCCTCCAAAGTTGATTATTCGAAACTTGCCTTGGAGCATTAAAGATCCAAAAGATTTAGAACTTCTGTTCCAGAAATTCGGAAAAGTCAAGCATGTCACACTCCCAAAAGTCAAGGATACTCAGGCTGGATTTGGATTTGTGGTGATGAGGGGCCGAAAAAACGCCGAGAAAGCACTAGAGGCTGTGAATGGGAACTTGATTGATGGCAGAATCCTTGCCGTCGATTGGGCTGTCGAGAAGGATGTCTGGGAAAAGGCCAAAACCGACGCTGGAGAAGAGCCAAAGCCCAAGAAGGCAGCTAAGAAGGCGAAGGCAGAGAAGCCGGCAAAGGAGGATGCTATGGATGTTGATAAGAAAGACGAAGATCCCAACGACGTTGACGCTGATGTTGCCAATTTTATGAAAAACTTTGGTGATGAATTAGAGTCTGAGCCCGAGGACGACGAAGACGAGGATGAGAATATGAATGATGCGGAGGATGATGAGGAAGATAAGAATGCCGACAACCTTGACGCAGAACTGGAAGAACTGGAAGATGAATCCGAAGATGAGGAGGCCGCAGAGAAGGCAGCCGAAGCGGCGAGAAGAAAGGCTCAATTCATTACTGACAACTCGTCGACACTCTTTGTTCGCAACCTTCCATTCACCGCTCGTGACCCTGAGTTGAAAGAGCATTTCATGCAATTCGGAGCCGTCCGATACGCCAGAGTGGTGATGGATCGGGCAACGGACAGACCCAAGGGCACAGGGTTCGTTTGCTTCTACAATGTTGAAGATGCCGATAACTGCGTCAAGCACGCCCCGAGATACCAGCCAACCGGAGCAAATGCCACCAAGAAGACCGATGCCAGCAATGTCAAGCATTCCATTCTCGAGAATGAGAGCGCAGACTCTTCCGGCTCATACACCATCGATGGACGTGTCCTTCAAGTTTCTCACGCCGTCGAGCGAGAGCAAGCAGTGAAGCTGACCGAACAGGGCATCAATAGCCGTGACAACAGAGACAAGGATAAGCGTCGTCTTTATCTTCTCTCAGAAGGTACCGTTGCTGCTGGTACTACTCTTTACAATGCACTATCTCCATCCGAAATCACCATGCGTGAAGACAGTGCCAAGCAGCGCAAGAAGCTCATCCAAGGCAACCCGTCGCTCCATCTTTCGCTGACTCGTCTCTCAATCCGTAATTTGCCACGCTCTATCACGTCTAAGGACCTCAAAGCCCTTGCCCGTGAAGGTGTCGTTGGTTTTGCCAAGGACGTGAAATCAGGCCTCAGAGCCCAGCTGTCGAAGGAGGAGGAAGCCCGCGGTGGAGAACCCATGCGCGAGGCTGAGAAACAGCGAAAGGCGAAAGGAAAGGGAATCGTCAAGCAGTCCAAGATTGTTTTCGAGGGTCGCGAGGGCGCCAAGGTGTCTGAAGAGAGTGGCGCAGGGCGCAGTCGCGGTTACGGATTCATTGAGTATGCGTCTCATCGCTGGGCTCTGATGGGCCTGCGCTGGCTTAACGGCCACGCCCTTGATGGCAACGGTGGAAAGAAGCAGAGACTGATTGTCGAGTTTGCTATCGAGAATGCTCAGGTTGTGGAGCGCAGAAAGGAGCGCGAGGAGAAGGCGAGAATTAGGAGTAAGGAGGTGCTTGAGGCGAGAGAGAAGGGAGAGCTGGAAGGCAAGAAGCCTGAGAAGAAAGCATTCACTAAGGATCAGCTGATGGCGAAAACACGTAAGGGAATGAAGGGTGGTAAGGACAAGCCAGAGAAGAAGGGGAAGCCCAGGGAACCTGGAAAGGAGTGGAAGCAGAGGCCTGGAGCTTTCAATAAGGGCAAGCCAAGAGAAGAGAGGGGTGGAGGATCAGGCAGAGATGGCCCAAAGCCAACAAACGGAAAGGGAAAGTTTGCAGATAGAGTACCAAGGCAAGGTCCGGTTCCAGCTGGGAAGGACACATCAAAATTCAAGCCAGGGTTTGCTGAGGGCGAGGAAGGGAGGTTGGCCAGAAGGGCTCAGATTATAGCTAAGAAGCGCTCGATGAGGCGGGCGAGGAAGGCCTAGTGCGAGGGGGTTTGAGGTGAATTTTGTATGTAAATAAAAATAATGGCGATGGGATATCATCAACAATTCAATTGGGATTTGACAGATACAATACAATATCCGTGCTGCTGAAGTTTGGTTGTTTTGCTTTCAACGGGCTATTTCTCCAGTGCAGTAGAATCTCCATGTATAAATCCTCTATGTTATTGTATCTTGTGAATAAGAAACGATACTTCCCATTCCGTATAATACCCATTTCATAAAAGTAACAAGAAACCCCACTTCTAAGTTCTCATGTCAAAGCAACTCTCACCGAAAGAGATCACGAACCCACTGTTTACCATTTCGGTGCCGACCTCCCAGGTGCAAACATGACAAACAATCTGAAATTTCCTGCTCGCTTAGACCCGCGCTAGCGGCTCTGCACCAGTATATAAGCTCTCCTTCCCTCCCGAACCCTTCTCTTTTCTTCCTTATCATCTAGTAGGAGTTATAATTAATACTTATATACTTTTTAACACGGCTCCTCGCTTCGGCGCTTGCTGAGGGTTATTCAGTCCATGAATAGTCTTCCGTTCCCGGGAACCAAAATCAGATTCCAAGGTACCGTCTTTCCAAAACAGCCGCTCTCGACGCCTTTAGGTGGGGGAGTGACTGTGGGATGGTCTCTACATATCATTTTGAAAAGCATTGTTTTCTTTCAAGAAGACAAGCTGAGGGATTTGGTTGGCTTATGGCTCTTGCTATTAATGGAGGAATACACCGACCGATACCCGGTCGGCAAGAAGATTCTTCAGATCGGACCCTTGAGGTCTGGTCTCAAGGATCATCTTGTATGGAGCGTGTGAAACAGTCTGCCGTGACGATTGATAAGTATGATCATTGTGTAGAGCAGCTCAAATTGTTCAGTGTGAATGCGCCGTCACCAAGAGTGGCATGAACCAGACAGGAAAATGGAGCGAAGATCCCATGCTGGTTGCACACTACGAGGTTTGGTGAAGAGTAGGATCTGATGACAAGAGTGTCCTTGACACTGCGAACGGAGAGTAAATCAATTCAACGACTTCGCATTCAACATCAACTTAATTTACTAATTTTCGTCCCTCT
The DNA here is from genome assembly GCA_001662645.1 of Pseudogymnoascus sp. 03VT05. Classification (NCBI taxonomy): domain Eukaryota; kingdom Fungi; phylum Ascomycota; class Leotiomycetes; order Thelebolales; family Thelebolaceae; genus Pseudogymnoascus; species Pseudogymnoascus sp. 03VT05. The sequence goes on from KV459422.1 coordinate 56,765, forward strand.
TAAGTAGCGTTTCGTAGAATTACTTTCAGTATAAGGTATTGAATGAGATGATTAGTCAGCAGCATTCGAAAGCATGGGCGATCATGTCGAGCTTATATCTACAACATTCCCACGACACGGTCTCTGAAAAGCGGACGTCGCGACACCCCATGGCGGAACAAAATCCCACTCGAATGATTCTTCTAGCACAGCAGCAACTCTGAGGCGTAAAAAATTGTGAACCTCTCAACATCCGGCGGGTATGCATCCTTCACCATGGCAGCTGCTCTTGAGCTCGACAACGGGGAGCACATTACATACGAGTCGGCCTGCAGGAAAGATGCCAACATGATCAATGAAGCAACATACCCCGGAGCAAGGAGACAGCTCTTTCAGAAGCTCCGGGGTCAGCGTGTAGCGATCCAGAACATTGTTAGGCATCACCTGAGACTGCGTGATGAAGACTCTTGTATTGTCGAGGACCAATGGATTCGTGGGAGCTTTAATGTGTGTATACCTGTGGAAGTAAGGTCGGCCGGCTTTAATCAGAGCCTGATCTTTCGCTGTCCTATGCCACACAAGCTTGCCAAAGCCAAATACCCTGGCACCGTTGACGAAAAGCTGAGCTCTGAGGTGGGAACCTACGTATGGATGCAAGAATCTTGCCCTGACATCCCTATTCCACGATTATACGGCTTTGGCTTCTCTGACAATCGACATGTAAGCTTTTTATATTACTTGCAAATTCCTTGCTAATACTATGACTTCGTCTACAGTTTATACACGAACAGCGAATGCCTTTTTATGTCCGATTTGGCGTAAGCTTCAGCGTTATTTCCGCAACTATCTTCGATACCCAATTTTATCTCAATATGTTTTTAGACCGGCCTGCCCGCGCCTTCCTACTGCATATATGCTTCTTGAGCGTATCGGCCCTAACACAGGCGAAATACTCAGTGATACATGGAATGAATATCGAAAGGAACAAGACCGGAGGCAGAACCTCTTCCGGGGCATGGCACGCTTGATGTTGTCTTTAGCTCGCATTCCCCAGCCTCGAATAGGCTCATTCGAATTCCACAACAACGGTACTATCACATTAACAAACCGACCACTACCCTGTTCTGTTATCATATTAGAAAATAATGGTTCTCCGAGGACGATATCAAGAAATGAAACATACGCTTCCACCGAGCCTTTTGTTGCAGATATGCTTACATTCCATGACGACTTCCTTCTCGCGAATCCAAATGCTGTTTCAAGTATGGGAGACAGTCTTGGCCAGATGGCTGTTAAGGCAATGCTCAGGGCACTCTCGCATCATTATATACAGCGGGAAAGCCGTAACGGACCATTCCGTCTGCAGCTTACTGATTTTCATGCGAGCAACATCTTCGTGGACAGAGACTGGAACATTACATGTCTCATAGACCATGAGTGGGTTTGTGCGCTACCTACCGAGATGCTTTCCGTGCCATATTGGCTTACCGGGTGCGCTATCGATGACATAACAGAAGAGAACCTCAGTGAGTTTGAAATCGTCCATCAGGAGTTTTTGAATATATTTGAAGAGGAGGAAGTCAAGATGGCGCCTACGAATGCGCCTGCAATGACATGAATCATGCACGACAGCTGGAAATCTGGAGCAGTATGGTTCTGGCATTGTATTACGTCGGTGAACGCCGCGTGGGCTCTATTCGACGATCATATCAGCCCTAGATTTCTTGCGCTCTCTACAGATTCCGAAGAAGTTCTTTCACAGTATTGGTGTGAGGGTTCTATGGTAGTTGCTAGGAGAAAAGTTGCTGAGCGGGAAGAATATGTAAAACAGTTACAAGTTCTCTTTGACGAAAAGACAGGCCTCTCTACAGAGGGAGATACTCATAGCTAAGTCTATGCTTTAGTAAAAGCGCCGGCTCAAACAGATGTTGCTGGCCATTCGAACCTATGCCTTCCCCTTGTCCTTCTCTCTTTTCTCTGTCCTGTTGATCTTTCCACTCCTGTTCCTTCCCAGAAGGGATTTTTTCTCTTTTATTAGGTATTTTCAAACTTAAGAGTTGCTAAGGGGTCTCCTTTGGGAGAAATAGTTGAAGAAAATGATGCATTCATCAGTAACAGACTTGACTAGAATTTTTTTCTGATTCCTAAACTATAGATTCGTCTTGTGATAGGGTGCGTCTCTCGACGTAGAGACAGACATCACAGCTTTGAAATAGCATTGTACACACTTCTAGGTCACACATGGTTTGAAAATCTCGTGGTGTATGGCCAGCTTTTTGAATTTATATTACGCTAGAGCTACGAACCATAACTAGTATCTCAGTGAAGAGCGACTAGTAACACATCTAGTAGACGCGCTTTGGTGGGGACATGGAAGCCTTGATGGTCAAGCTTCCAACGTTCTGCCACCCCTTCTTGAGGAGAGAGACGAGGTAGTTGATGGATAACATGATGTTGGAGATCAGCTGGTCCTCAGTCATGCTGACGTTGCCGACAGCGACACCCATGCAGAGAACCTTCTTCAACTGGAACTTGATGGTGGACTTGACGTCGGTGATCTTGTCGGAGAGGGACTCGTTGTGGGAGACTGGGGTAGGGAACTTGCCAGCTGCAAAAATTGTCAGAATTGAACGCGCATTCAGGGAGTGGAAAGTGGCTTACCCTTGGAGAGACCGGGACCCAAGAGACGGGGAATCTGCTTGATAAGAGCATCGGAAGCGATGAAGGCATCGTACTTGCGTGCGAGCTTCTTGATCAGCTTCTTGTTCTTGTTGAGCTTCTTCAAGTCATCAGCAGACATGGCGTCAACACCACCGTGCTTGGCACGATCGATATCGTGCTGGTCACCGAGAATGCTATGGTCGTGTCAGCGGAAGTCCTTCATTCCTGCGTCGCAATATATTTGCGCTCGGGTCGAACGTACCAGATGGCCATGTTTGGGCGGGGAACCTGGGGGAGCTTGATGGTTCCAGAGAAACGCTTATCACGTTGAGGATCGTAGTTCTTGAGGCCAATTTGCAACTCGACGGTCTCGAGGAAGTTGCGCTTCTTGGTCTCCAAGGAGTACTCAAGGAGCTCCTGGACGTGGGTTCGCACTCCGGCTGTGAGGGAAAGCAGTCAGCATCGCCATCGCTATCGCTGTCGCCGTCTAGAGCGCTGTGGGTTCATTTGGGAACATACCGACTGAGATCTTTGAGGCCATGATCGCAAGTCTTCCAATAGGGTTCTATTGGTGAGGATTTGTGCTGTGGTTAGTTGATCAGTTGAGGTTGATTTCGAAATTTCAATTGTGGGACGGCCCTCGCTTGAGGGCTTGGCGTTAAATTTTAGGTCACGTGGCGAACTTTTCCAACTTAGTAATCTTACCCCACCATTTGACGCAACAGATCCTCACCGACATTATATGACAGTGTCCATGCCCAGCAACGTATCTGCAATATGTCGAAAGCAATATCAAAACCTATATCAATCAAAGAATAAGTTATTTTTCATTATTTCTACATCAGTGTTTTGGTATTTGAAGCCACATATCAGAGAACACTGGGTAATTCACTCAAACAGCCACAATAAATATTTGATAGTTGTAATATATTTAAGGGCGCCCTATATTTAATTCAGTTACAAAAAATATGTAATAATTGTCCATCCAATCACTTTTACGTCTTATTTCTTTATTATTCCCGTCGTAGATTATTAAGTCAGACCACTCTGATCCATTTACTGTTCAGTTTACTCACTGTTAGCGGATGGCATGTCCACCAACGTTTATTATGATATATGGTGATAATTCTTGAGTTCACTCTCACCGGACCATTTCATATCAATAACTTCATGCCCGAGCTCTGCGACTACCTCACACTCATTTGACATTGATCTATATTCACACCTTGTATCTCCTTTTCGTCAACGAGTTTGAAGTCTCCAATCACAAACCTCGCCGACCATGTCGCGCACATTGGAAACCGCAGCCGCACAACCAAAGATCTCCTTCACCAACTGGATCCTGGGAGGACCCCTCGTCACTGTGCCTCCAAGGCAGAGAAAACCAGGCGAAAGGCTGCCAAGCGGCGATACCCACAAAGGCCTCACCCCAAAATACAATTTCATTGACGGCTCCAAACTTAATGAGAAGAGATACTATCAGAACAGGCGGGTGTCAAGGGACAAATTCACAGATACGAAGAAAGACGATGAGAAGGGGAATAAGAAAGACCAAGGGGCCGAGGCCGTGAAAAAGGCAGTGCCGAAAGATGAAATTGCAAAGAAGGAAGAGGTACCCCCCCACCCCCTTGTTCTTATCACTCATTATCGCCAAATTCTGATAATCGCGAGTAGCAGAACAAGCAAGCACAGCAATCATCAGGATGGACAAAGGCCCAAGACGAGAAGATCCTTGCCATGAAGAAGGCGGGGGACAGCTGGAAGATGATTGCCCAGGAAGTCGGCGCATCAAAGAAAGACGTCACGATCCGGTTTAAAGAACTCAGTAAGGCAGGCGAGAAGAGCGGTGACAACAACGATCCCCTGCCCTTCGGTGATATGCCGGGGATGTTTACGGAGGACGAACCGACTGAGGACTCGAAACCCCCAGCTAAACTTCAGAAGAAAGGGAAGGGTGAGAAGGGAGGAGGCAAAGGAGATAATGCGGGGAAAGGCGAGAAGGTGGAGAAAGACAAAGTCGTGGTTGACAAAGCTGCACTGGAGGCAGAGAAAGGAAAGAAAGTACTGGTGCCCGACGCCGTCTGGACCATGGGCGACCTCGAAGTATTGGCAAATGTGGAGGAGCGATATAGGGAGCTCAAGTGGATGCATGTCCAAGCGGGCTTCTATAACATGACCGGGCGGATGGTGGGGAGCGAGGTCATAAAAGCTAAATTTGAACAAGGCTGACTGGCTGGGATGGAGTTGAAGGTGTGGTGTGGGACGATTATGATGTGCACATGGGAGGCTGCTTGCTATTGATATTGGATGGGGGTGGGGACGGGAAGGCGCTCAGGGGGCTGCAGGTGAAGGCGTCAGTTGGCTTGAAACACTGGTCTGGTTAAATGCCAGTGCGCTTATATCAGAAAAGAACGATGAAATAGCTCGCTTCTATTGTTGGTAATCCTCGAGGGATGAGGTTCAACGGATTGGTCCCAGAGTTGCGCTGTTTTGTTGCTCCTTGCTGATGCTACTGACCAACCAGGTGATGCATACAGCTCTCTGGAATTCCAGACAGCATTAAAAGCCATAAACAAGCTACATTCTAATAATAAATAAAACTTGATTCTGGGTCGCGATTATGAGAGCTTCAAGTTCTCCCAATCTCACTGCTTTTGAAGGTCTTTGATATTTGAGCACAACCACAACATCCAAGACCACAAACATACCCCCCCCAAAAAGGTATAACACCGTACAAATTTCCAGGCGCCTCAGCCAAGCATAATAATTTACAAAAAGACAACCTCAGAGCTGGTCTATCTTTCCTCCGTCTGACAGTTCCCCCCTCGCGTCCCGAACGACCGCAATATGCAAGCCAAGACTCTCGTGTAAGGTGAGAGAAAAATGACAACTCAAACCCACCAGCAAGCGCGAAACCCTATAGTAAGGCCATTGAGGCTGTTGAAAACCTCATCCTTGTACTGATCCGAAATCAGAAGCAACCGAGCCTCCACCACACCCTCGCCAAATATCGTTGACAGGTCCGTGGAGGCCCAAGATTGACAGGGAGAGGAGCAGCATTTCTAACGTCAATACAGACATCCTCATGGTCGTCGAGATGATCCGACTGACGGATAGTTGACCTGAACAGAGTCTAGGGGTTGGTGTTACTGCCATCTAACTGTGCTTTTCAGCTTGGTAATGCTGGTGTTACTGCGATTTACCTGTGCCTTTCAGCTTGGCGATGCAAGGGCGATGGGTGGTGATATCTGGTATGGGTTTGGATGTCGTGATAGCTTCGCTTTAAGCCCTTTACCTTGAGGCAAGGGTAAATGATGTGATATTCGCTGGCAGACAGTGGCAAAATGGCTTAGATGTCGTGATAACTTCGCTTTCGGCCTTCTGCCTTGAGGCAAGGGTAAAATGATGTGATATTCGCTGGCGGTGGAAGTGATAAAATGGGTATATGAAGGCCTCCTAGACCACGATGAGTATTGTTTTTCATTCCATCAACAGCACGAACAATCAAAGCCAAACCAGCAAAATAAACTCAAGATCTCTCCACCTCTTCACACTTTCCAAACAATCACCATGCACTTCACCAAAACCCTCGTCGTCCTCCTCCTCCCTCTCCTCGCCATCGCCTCCCCAACCCCCCTGGAAGCCGCCGACGACATCGCCACCCTCGATGCCCGCACCGGCATCAACCTGGGCCCCATCCAAGACCTCCAGCATCACCTCTCCACGGCCCACAACCATATCACCAACATTGCCGAAAAGTTTGTTGGCCCCTCCAACAACGTCGCGAACCAGTTGCCGGGAGTCGCGGGAGCGAGCTTCAGAGCGGCGTGGGAGAGATATCGCGCTGATCAGGCGAGGGCGAGTGACGATTTGGCGAAGTTGGAGAAGGGGCTGGGGGCGTATGTTGAGGCGGTTAATCACCGTGAGCGTACGGATAGGAAGTTTTGGGGTTGATAGGGGGTTGTGAGGATGAAGCATCTTGAGGACGATGATGGATGTGACGAGGGGCTTTGGATAATATACGCCAATGTATTGTAGAAATACATTGGTGGAAACAAATAGAATTTAGAATTGAAAGTGTTGTAGATCGCTTCTTCTTGCCAGTTCTGCGCAGTTCAGTTGTGGTGCGTGGTGGAAGAAGACGAAGTGGGATGACATTTCTGTGAACCACAAACATAAGGGGATCCAAAGAGAATATAGCTTCAAATAATGAGAACAAATGCTCTTTGGAGCATCTAACTGTGCAGTTCCTTACAAATAACACCAAAGAAGTCTGCACGCCACTCGACAAAGTCATGTGTCCCCCTTTCTCTCCTCGCCCCCATAAACCCCCATCCCCATCCAACCCCACTTATAAAACCATTCCTAACCCCCCCCTGAATAGCTTAAGACTATATAAGGCCCCCTAAGCGCCATCCACTCATAAATCAAACAGCCGCCGGCCATTTGGTCAAGCGGTAAGGTATGAGAGGCAACACACGCCTTCGGGGGTTCCTTAATTACCCAGCCCTCGGGTTCGAGCCCCGAGCAGCTGGGAGCCTTTCTGATGATAGAACGATTCGCTCTATATCATCAGCTGTTCCATAGACGTCGTGGCTTAGTATACAGTATGATCATTTGATGTTTCTTGTTCACTGAATTGAAGATTCATTAATATCATCTGCTGTTTCACAGACGTCGTGGCTTAGTACAGTATGATCATTTGATGATTCTTGTTCACTGAATTGAAGATTTATCAATAGTACTGTACCTTTCATTTTTGCATTTTTTTGTTCTTTTTTGTACGTTTAAAGGAGGCGAGGCAGGCAGGCGAAGAGCTCAGTTAGATTGTTTTCTTTGTTTCTTGTTCTTCACCTTTGTTTTGGATAATGGATGGGAACTTTGTAACTTCGTACATTTGCTGCTGATAGTAAATAATATTACATCCCTTTCGTTCCACTTGGATACCTCCTCCATTATCCACTGGTCTGAACTGTCCAAACATCTTAACAACTTCACAACTTCAAGCATACACTGGACGCCCACACCCGCATCACCCTCACCACTCCACCATCCTACACATCCTACACACCGCCCCTCACACAACCATCTACCTTCTCCTCACAACCCTCTTCTTCACAATCCCGATCCCTCCCTTCTTCGGCTTCTCAGGTCCCTGTTCGTGCACCTCTGGATCACCACCACAATCATCACAGCCATCAGGGAGCCGGATCGATTGCCAGACATGCTTGTTCTTACAAGGCGTCTGGATTAGTGCGGCTGACGGGCAGAATCGACCCAGGGCGGAGGAGGTGTGCGTGCACGCGTGGATATGGAGGTAGTAGTCGCACATGGTGAGGCGAGTGAGTGTTAAGATTGGATGGGTGATTTGAGAGTGTATAGTGGTGCAGAAGATCAGATGGAGGTCTGTCTGCTGCTGTCTTGCTGGCAACGGAGCGGAGTATTACGCTGACGGGCGTGATATAACGTGCCTGATAACCGGGCACGTGGAGTATTTGAGGAGCAGGTAAGCTGAGTCTTTGAAGTGAATCAACACTGACTGTGATCCAGGAACAAAACGCGGGCCTTGACGCTGTGTATAACTCTATCGTGTGATTGAGATTCTGTGTGAGGTAAAGATCTCGTATGATCTCTACACTCTCCACCAGCGCATGCACACATTTATACTCCTCCATCGTCCAGGCCGCTGCTTGTCGATTCCACATCAAAAGCCTCTTTTCGTCAACGTGCAGAACAGAAAGTCTGTCCCGACTCAACGGGCACCATGTGAGGAGGCACTCTGCTTGCCTCGCCGCAAGCCGTCAAAAGCTAGGCTACCAAACATCTTCATGGAAGCTGGCGGCCTCGGCCCGAGATTAAGAGTAACAGCCTCACTCGCAAACAGTGGCGGTGGAATTGCAAACAGACGTCCGGAAATGGCAATAGGGTAAATGGGGTTTGTGTGTTTGGAGTAACAGGAGAATGCAAGGCGGATAGAGGATGGCAAATACTTGGCTTGCTGAGATGGAGCTAGTCTGAGAAGGAGGACAGAGAAGAGGTCGAACCTCGGGAGCAAACCTTAACTCCGGCATATCAAGGTTTATATATAATATATGCCGGACCTGACTACAGGTGTTTGACAGGCGTAACCCGCGATGGGATCTGCAAATCAGGGCGGAGATCAGGATTCAAGTATCCGGTGCACGTGGGAGATATATAAAAACTGTAGCACAGCATGGTGTATGAAACCAGAGGATTTGGAATGAGAAGCAATGATGAGGCTGCAGGACAGCGAACTGACGTGACGGGTGGACCGGGAAGATGCAGGGACGACGTGATGTCGATGATTAAGTTTAGGCACAGGCAGCAGATCAATTTGAAATAGCAGATGAGGCCATGCAAACATTGGATTTTTTTAAGATATAATGGGTTGAGATGAACGAGGAAAAGGGGTTGCTCAACATCAGACGAACCTGGTTAGCTGTAAAGAGAAAGAGCATCCATCATATCATATCTCATAGTGACATGTGAGACAAGATGTTTTGCACTGAGCGATGTCGCTAATTGATATTGGACGTAGCGCCCTGAGATAAGGCGCTAAGGCCCTGATCTCCGTTCGATGTTTGAGCGCGCGGTTACTTGTAACCTGACTTGTACTAGAATAGTAGTGGATAGTAAGTACATGGTTGCTTCATGGGGCTATGATGCTCAGCTCAGGGAGGGAGTAGTATGTTTGCGACCGTGAGAATGAAGGTAGTGTGTGTATCAATTGGCGCGCGCGCGAAGGGTGTAGGTGTAGAAGTGTAGAATATACTCGAGTATATATATATATATACACATACACACATCAAAAGCCGATCGGTTGGTTCTCCATACCAGACACCGGAAGAACTATTAAGGAGAAAAGGAAAGATCGATCTCACGGGCCGGCGAAAAAAGAGACAGCAACCCGGAGTTTCCTTAGCGCCCATAACGTCCCGATCCGCGCGCAGGCCACCCCAGACAACCAAGACAAACCGACTGACCCAAACGGACTCAAACGGACCCAAACGGACCTAAACGGATCCCAGGACCCCTGCTGGGAAACCTCGGTTGGCTAGATTGGACTTAGTTGGCTATCGCCCATCTTTGCTCTTTGTCCCCGTTCAAACGTCCAATTCCATCTTCACCGCTGCACCGCTGCACCGCTTCACCGCCACTCCTCCCTCCTTTCACCGTGCAGCTCTCCTGCATCTGGGGAGAAAAGGAAACGGCAACTATCCGCCCACATATTATCCCTTAGTCCTTATTGCACACGGTCCAAACGTCAATTAGGAGCAGTTCATTACCAAGGACAGACAGTACTACTGCCAGGACAGTACTACTCCCACCAGTACTCCAATCCACACATATAGCGCAACCTCAGCTTTGCCGCTATTACGACCCGTGGGTGGCTAAGTGCGTGCAAAGTGCATGCAAAGTGCGTGCAAAGTGCGTGCCAAACCTGGGAGAGTGGGGAGAGAAGGGAGAAAAAGAGCAAGGGCTTCGTTCGCCCTGGGTCTGTGAGGAGGCCGGTTGATGCGTTGGCAAGTGTCGATACATACACGAACCATACACCACATAGAAAAAGACAACATCACCAAGGAAAGAACGACCTTGCCCTGCCAACTTTATCCCGAATACCCAGTCGACCCCGTCATCTCCACGCAATTGCCACGATTGACACGATTGTACACGTCTAAATGCCCGAATAAACGCCCTATGAGGCCCAATTAAACGTCAATTCCACCTCAATTGACTCCCGCCTGTCCGCCCTGTGGGACTCCCCCATTCCTGGATTGTCCAGCCACCTTCCCGTTCGTCGTTCATGGATCACTACCGCATATCCTCAATTGGCTTCTCCACCTCCGCTGCACCTACCATAAAACCAGCGTAGCGTCACGTCCCAGCGCGCGCATCCTGCAATGTCACCTCAATCTACCGCCGACACTGAGAATAAGAGTCCCCTTTCCTCGTCGCCGCCGATCTCCCTCTCCGACTTCTTTCTCTCAATTCCATACTTCATGGCCTCCACGGAGGTAGATCAGAAGTTCCTGGGGCAATTCGCAAAGAACATCGCCTCAGACAACCCGCTCCTGTCGTCTATGCTCTTCAAGCTACTTGGCCTCTCCGTCGTCCTTGCCAAGCAGCTCGTTCGCGCGCGCAAATTGCGAAAGCTCGATCCAACCCGTGCGACAAAGAGCCTGGACCTGTACTTCCACATCATATGGCTCAGCCGTGAGGGCCTCCTCATCGTGGAGCAATATGTCCTCCACATGGTCTCGTCCTTTGAGGAACTCAAAGTGCTGACCTACAAACTACGCGCCTCCTTCTACCACATATTTGTCCTTTTCCACAACCAACCGTCAATCAATTCAGCCGGGCCGCGCCAAATCACAACCCCGCCCGGGCTGCTCTCACCGCGACAGAAGCAGGACAAGGGAAAGGCACCCGCAATACCAGGCACATCACACACACCAACCATTCCATCACCCCCCGAATCTCGCTCATCCTCCGTCCAGCCATCACACCCACTAGAAGGCGGACCTGTACAGCACCCTGACACCCAACGAGACCAGCGACAATCCGGCTCCGCAGCAGACTTCCTCCTCCAAAGCCGCGACTACATCCCCACCGCCATGGCCGCCTTCCAAGAAGCCAACGACCTCGCCGAGCGCCTCCTCTGGGGCTCCCACCCCCTCCGCCTCAGCGTCAAAACCGAATTCTCCGCCTTCCTCTACGACTGCGCCAAAGACCCCGACCGCTCGCGCCGCCTTGCCAAAAACACAATCGCAGAAGTCTACAACGCAACCGAAGGCATGGACGACGAGATGTTCGAAGACGCCGCCGAACTCGTCGGCACCCTCGGCAAATTCATGAAGCGCGGCCTCGGCAGCGCAGGCGGCAGCAGCTCGGGAAGTAAGAGCACCCTCCGCGCTGGTGCCGTCGCAGAACAGCGTCAGGAACCCCCGAGACCACTGAGGAGTACACCACCCAGGGCAGAGAACCTGCGCAACGAAGCGCTGCGCGATGCCCGTGCGACGCCTCCGCGTGCCGTGCCGCCGAGGGGTCTGCTGACGCCGCCCGGGCACCCGAGGAGAGATGCTGAGGTGTCGCCGGCCATGTCGGGGGTGGGGATGGATAATCCTATTTGATATGAAGATACGTTTTGATTCTGGCGTTTACGGTACGGCAAAGCGATGTTTTTGTTACTATATCGGGGGGCTCTCTTATTACCAGTAGAGCGGGGAGGGGGAGTGGGTGCATTTGGGCGGGAGCTGATCTGAGTGCCCACGATCCATATGGCGTTGGGCTTTTGTATTGTTTAATGTATAACATGAGATAGAGGGGGTTGTGGCATTTGTTTGGTCTATATATTTCATCATCGGTTGCGATGGTGATAATCTACTTTTTTCGAAATGGGATGGGAGGGAGATGCATCAGAGTGGAGGGAGCGAGCATGGAGTGTGACGAGCGAGATAGTCACGGAATACAAATATTGATACTGTAGTATCAAACTCCAAGATCTATTTTCCCTTGCTGCCAACGAATGACAAGACTAACTGCCCAAAGTGAACATCCACTGCCCTGACAGAAATATGTGCTCCCAACAATCTCCATCCACCCGTACAACCCCTCCCAGCATCTCACAAACACGACAGACACCGGCCTCTCTTCCAAAATAGCAACCCCCCTCATCGAACTACCCCTGAAAAAGTAAAAAAAAAACTCGATCTCAGCTCCCTCGCGTATCACGGATCATGTCTCACAACCGTCGATCGGTACTACAAGTAGGAGTAGGGTTCAGAGGGTGCGTAATGCGTGTATCGAGTGTATGAGACATCGTGCGGGTGGGCGGGCGGGAGATACCGTGGCGGGAGACGGGGGGAGGGGGGGGGGGGGGGGGGGGGGGGGGGGGGGGGCGGGGGGGGGGGGGGGTGGGGGGGGGGGGGGGGGGGCTATTTATATACCTTTCTCTTTGGTGGAGGATGGATCGAGCGCTTCCAGCCAGCATCAATCTATCTGCTGTGGAAGGGAGGTCCCATGGCGAGGATATTTGGGCTGGAGAGAAAGATGGAACTGGGAGGGTGTTGTGTTGCTCAGTGGTGAAAGTGGCGGTGGGATGGGTAGGGGCGGTGACAGGAATTAGTGACGACGGTATTGACATTAGTGGAAGGAGCAGGCAACGGTGACAGGAATGAGTGCGCCCACCTGGAATATATTTCCATAAAGCAAGACCGCCAAACACTGCTACACGGGCATCCGCTAGCTCTGGCAATGTTCTCATGTATTAGATCACATCTGCTGCTGCTTGTTCGAGAACAGTGCGTTAGGTAGACATAACTGGTTTTGCGCTTCGTCTGTAATAGGTGATGGAAGTAAGATGATTGTTACGCTTGTAGTACGGATTCGCGTTATCTTATATAGACGATAGACTACAGAGAATGATTCACATTATGAACTACAGAGACGCAATAGAAGCTGAAACTCCCATGATTCAGGAAAAAGGTTGTCTTCGAAAGACGGTGGCGAGCCTGGAACTGCATTGCGGCGTCCCCCTATCATCCAATTCTCCTTAGACTTGTCATCCTATTTGAAGGTCATCCTATTTGAAGCCAGAAGTGATGAAGCCCATGTCCCATGCCGTGAAAGTTTTCATGTATGATTGGAAGCCATTCGGTGCCTCGTCCATCTCTCCCCATCTAAGGGTTCCTTGCATGTGAACAATTGAGTTCTCTGTAGAAGAAGGCAAGATCTGGTAAAGTCGACAGATGGCGTTTCATTTTATCCAACAGTGTCCCTACTCGAGCAGCTATGTAATCCATCTCCTAAATACATCCCAACATCCCCGTCTTCTGAAGCTCCAACAAGCCTTCCCGGATCGACATCTTCAGCGTCTTAGACTTATCGTCATTAAACACACTGTGAGTAGTAAGGTGGGGAGACGGGAGAGCAAGTTGAGCCGGACTATTTCAAGTTCTCATCAGCAGAGTTTCCATAAAATCGGCGAAACGAGATTGGAGAAAGGAACTCACAGCACAAGTAGTACACCCCGTATAATCCTGTCCACCACACTGCTGGAACTTCGCAACGCTGCAGCTGCCATCACCACCACCACCCGGCGTCCCAGTCGCCGTCTGGGTAACGGCCGGCCCAGTTGTCGTCGCGGATTCACCACCAGCAGAGCACGCCGAGCCGGCAACTTTCTTGCTTCCGCCAGCATAGACGGCGGGACCGGGGTTGGTGTAGGAGCTGATGGCGACGTGGATGTTGATGAGGATTCCGGGGTCGGAGGCCTTGTAGGCGCCGGGGAAGTTGACTGTTGCGGGGGATGCGGAACCGCCGCCGCTGACGACGAGTTGGTCTGGAGGTTATATGGTTAATAGGGGGGAGATGGGGGTGAATGAAGAGGGGTAGAGGAGACATACAGCAGCTCATGTAAAGCTGGGCACCGCCGGTGGAGCCAGCGACGTGAAGAGCAATGACTTCAGCACGGAGAAGGTAGTCTCCAGCTGCGATATCAGATGGGATCTTCACATTCATCCTTCCGCAGCAGTTGTTCAAGTCCCTGGTGCCCCACCAGTCGTCATCGGCACTGTTACCGGCAGGGTTCTGAATAATGATTAGCATGAGAATATTCCGCGACGGATAACTCATTCATCATACCTTTGCCCAGGAATCCTCGTGGACCTTGAACCATCCTGTGGACCCATCTGCTGTCGAGGCATCCGCGACCTTAGACATGTAGACATTGACTGGTCCCCAGTGGGCACCTCCGATTGCTTCAGTACCACATGATCGATCTCCATTTTGCTACAAAATCAAGTCTCGTCAGTAACTGATGCTAAAACATGAATTTAATCCGTACCTGATGCATCTCAACCGTCACGGTCTGGCCCGCTACGACAGAGCACTTGCCAGACACACCAGAGCGGCCATTGCAGCGCATATCATTGCTCGTTACATCAGTGACTGGGTTATTTGTCGACGGCAGGCGGACACAAGTAGACTGGTAAGCACCGAGTTAGTCAACGACATGAAGGATATGAGTGGGGCAACATATCTGATCGACGCCGTTAACCCAGAGGTCCTGGAACGTAGCGTGTCCAGCGACTTGCTGGGCTAGAATAGCCGCGACAATGGGAAGGATTGCAGATCTCATCCTGGCAGATATAGAGTATAGAATGATAAATTTGAAAATATAAACCTCGCATATCCTCTCAACTAGACAGGCGGACGATCTTCATTATAAGGAGGGATATAAAGAAGATCTGTGCTGGCAATGTCTCATCACAAGGCCGCCATATATTAAACTTGCCCCCATTGAGAGTGCAATATAAACGCCGGCCCTCGTGTCCAGCCAGCGGGACGGCGGGATCGTTGGGCGCTCACCAAGATTTGCCTTCCAGACCGTAAGTGAGACTTGGAAAAGTCCGGGGAAGATCATGTGGTTGAACTGTATTCTTCCATCAATCTCGCCAAGGCGGTAAATTGTCAAAGTTTCATATGCAGCGGCCGCCGCCATTGGAGACCTTCCCCGCCAGGGTATATAGTATAATAACCTAGGAACGCATACGGCTAAATTGATAGGCACAAATACGCCCAAATCTTGTAGAGCCGGATCAAACCTGTGGGGAGCCGGAGATTTTATAAATATGGGAGGCGACGGCAGTTAGCTCCCCGTTTTGAAATGGGTTTGGGGCGGCAGAGGCAACATTGGGCCGAAGTGAATGACAGCTCCATCATCAGGGTAGGATCTGGTGTTTGCAATGTCAGCCTACACGGTACGGACCCGTGATACATGGTCCAAGCCGCACTCTATACGGATGCGACCTCAATATAATGATATCATTGAAGCTGCTGGATTTAGTTTCCTGTATCTCAAGTGCCGAAAGCTTAATTCCGCCATCTTAACGTCGTGTCTGCGCTTGAATCAATACCTTCCCTTAAACCCCATATACCGGAGCGGCCGAACAGATCACTATTGGAAAGAACCCCCGCGCCTTTAGATCTTCTTCAAGTATGTACATTCGCTCGGGTAGCTGGTTGGGCATATCTTCTGCGGGATTAAACGCGCAAATAAACATACTAGCAGTCCCGCCGTTTCTAATAATGAGCGTTTTCCTTTCTTATATGCACTTCCGACTCTCCGTTTCGACCAGACTGACAATAACAGGATAAAACATCTGATTGTAGGCTCAAGTACATCCACAAGGATGAGGATATAATTACTGTCCAGACCACAATTCGGGTCCCGGGAATGGGTATTCCTATTCTCGTCAATAACGCAACGATATCACGGAAATTATGAAGACTGACCGTTGTGTTCCACTCAGGTTGGAAGGGCGAACCATTGGGTCCCATCTGCGGTTTGAGGTCAGCTCGGTTCTCATCATCACACAGCTGTCTGTGCACAGCATCTGACTTCGGGGCAAAATCTAGATACTTTGAAGGTTATACATACCCACCACTGCGACATTGCAAGTCCTGGATCTGTTTTCCTATTAGTCCATTGCACTAGGCGCATTAGGGGCCGGTCAACCTACCTTCATCCTTATATGCACCTGGGAAGCTAGCGAGGTAATCGCCGCTCGGGGATGCCGTTCCATTTCCAGTAATACTCAGCTGCGCACATTCGATGTAGAATTGCGGTGGCCTGCTGGCCAACATGATGACCTCGTGCCTGATCAAATACTTCCCTGACTTCAGGTTCTTTGGGATGGCCACTGTATACCCAGGGGTACCATCTGCGCCGGGCTGGAGCAGCCCTCCCTGCAACCATGGACCGCGCAGATCTTCAGCCCCTGGCGATAGTCCAACCTGGCCAATCTTGAACCACACATCGCCGCTGCCATCGAAGCCTTCACATGAGTCTCCCGGGCATGCAGCCATGTATGCGAGTATAGGCCCTATCGAATGTGGCCAGACATTGGGGAAAACATCCGGCATGAAGTTGTCCCAGTGTGCTGTGATGTTGTTGCCAGCACGTATGGGAGCGTGGAAAGATGATGCTGTGGCCGTGCCATCCCAGTTACAGGTCATGTTTCTGCTGGTTACGTCGAAAACGGGGTTGAAATCCCAACGCCTTTGGATGCTCGGGACTTGCGGAGGGTCGGGGATGGGGTTGTTTTCCAAATCCCAGAGATGCCAAAGTGTTCTATCTCTGTTGTTAGGTCATATGTTTTAAATGATAGTGTGTGGGGGTTGGTACCCATTATATTCGGCCCCGTCCACGGTATAGTGGCACACACCTCCATGAGCCGCCGCTGTCGAGGCCAGAGCAACCAGGGACGCAAGAACTTGAAACTTCATTTTGATGTGCTGTGGTTAAGAGAAACCTAGATCGAAAGAAAGCCAAGTCCGATGGGCATTGGAAGCATCTTATATCTTCGTATGCCATTTTTGTCGATCCTAAATAGAGTGATACCAAGTCCCCAATCTCACCAGCTTATTGCCGTGAGAGCTAGGCCGGGAGATAGACAAGCATGCCAATCATAAAATCGATTTGATATTGATAAAAACGGATCAATGTGTGGCATTAAGTGCAGCAACGCCTTTTCGTGGGGAATGCTTGGGTCCCGTGTTTCAGACATATCAGATGCCTCCTCCAAGGCATTTAGCCACAGATTGTTCGGTGCTGATCTGCAGATCTATATGCCAAAAAATGGCAGTTATGACCGAGTCTCCGATGGCATTTCCTTGCGATCCACAGAGTGAGATTTAGCCGCCAAGTAAATATATAGCCAGAAGGATTCGTCTATCAAAACTATGCCACATCTTCCGCAAGTGTCGGCTTGATCACAAAGAAATACCAAAAGTGCTCACGACACGCGCCGGATTTTATACGACACCATTAGCTCTCACTCGGGAACTATTCTTTTGGTGATTGAAGTTGACAAGCGACAGTCCTATATAGATCTACCTCCTCCTAAGTGGGGTTGCAGACCATGAATTGCATCGTTCCGGTTCCATCGTAACCCAAGCCTAGAGATTGTCATCCCAGCCTCCCACGTACTGCAACTGGATGCACTATGTTTCATACGGCCGCTGTAGCTTTTTTTGTTGCCAAAGGCTTGTCCCACACACGTTCTCATCTTGGACGTCAACAGAAGCGGCGGCCTACTAGTCAAAAGACCAGCCAAAACTGTCCGCGAGTTCTTTAAGAAGAGGTCGAAGCGGCCGTTCACCAAGCTTCATGTCCGAGTAAAACTTCCTGCACCTATCCTCTACCAATTCCTCGTCCAAGAGACCATCTCCTTCCAAGAATTCCTCTATGTAGGTTATCATAGCAATCCCCCAGTTTATATACCGACCTCCATATGATCCTGCAGCAAGTCGTACAAACGCTTCCAAAAGGTGATGAGCGGTCGGAATGTATACCGGGAAAGGACTGGCGCGGAAGGCACCGTGTCCCCGACCTGGTCTTGGAGGTGGAAGATAAGAATCGGACGCCAAGATGATGTCATGGGAACGAATCAATTGCTCGAGATCTAAGCTCGGGAGAGACCAGAATGTTGAAGATCGCATGTAGATCGAAACCGTCATCTCAAAGTCGATATGAAAATGAGCCGCAGGAGCTGGGGATGTTCGCGTCTTCGCCACTGCAGTGCACAACTCTGGCTCACTGCAATCAGCCAGACCTTTGTTTTGAAGAGCAGACTCTGCGGCTGCGACAAGATGATCGGGAACAGCAAAATCGATCGACTGCATAATGTCAGTTGTAGCTCACACCAGACCGGTCGGTGAGAAGCTTACGTTAACAATTGTTGGCACCCCATATACTGTAAGAAGATAGTTTCCCCATAAGACACACGGAATATCGCTTCTGAGTAGAATGCGAGAGATTGAGGCCACCAGATTCTCATCGGTCACCGCCGTGTTGAGGTCGTGGTTCGCCATTGCTGTCGATGTTGCTATCAGTGTGCCTTTGGCTTTCGGTAGGCTCTGTAGTAGACAGTGAATGTGACAGACCTTAGTCTTCAAGATTTTCTGTTGTGGACTGCGGGCGCGGCTATTCAAAAAACGGCGTGATGCTGCTGATGCGGCCAATCTCTTGGAAGAAGCGAGTCAAGCTGGGCGCCTTGTGTTATCTGAGCAGCAAAAGTCAGCGATTAGGTCGGGGCTTCAGGATGTGGTTCAACATTCACGGAGAGATGAAAAGTGGTGGAACGAACGCCTTGATCTTTGATAGAATGGTATGATGGATGGAGAAAGGCAGGGCCTCGAATGTTGCAAACTTATGGGGGTATGGGGGATAGTTGCTGGCGTTATGTATTTGTGTTTAAATGCAGTGGCTTTTTGCAACTATTTGAAAAGTGAATCGCCGTGTCGAGACTCCAAGTGCACGAGTAATATTATATGCATCAATCACCCCACTACACCTCCACTATGAAGCACCGCTCGCGATCGCGGGGAGTGGTGTACATCGTGAACATGGGGGGCACGAAAACAAGGCCATACAGTAAATTCTCACATTAATCGCTCATTCTAGTATCCCCGATTACAAAATCCAAAATGGCCTACTCGCTGTCTATTCTCCTAACCCGGAAACTCGCGTGTTTAACACACGTTTGGTCCGCTCTTCAACTGCGCTGCCACCTTCTGCGCGAGCACGTCGTGCATGGGCGATGTGGGGTGCAAACTGTTGAGCCAGAAATACTGGTTTACCGGGATGCCGCACGAGGGGTCGAGGGTATCTTGCGCTGGGGTACCACTACGCGCAATTAGCATCTTATCACTATTCCTCACGAGACGGGATATCTAATTAGCTTTCGACTTACTTCTGATATGCCTCGCAGTACGCGGTGGTATTCTTGTATCCGGCTGTGGCAGGGAACGCAGCGGGCTTATTTAACACGTCTGTAAACGCCTGCCATGCATCCACCGTGAAAACGTTCGTATCGGCATAGTTTTTCCTGGCGCCCGCGGCTAGACTCGCAATCGCGCTGTTGAAGGCCTTCAAATCCTTTGCAATGAGAGCCGCGCTGTCTGCGCCTTGGCCAATCATCAACGGACTCCTGTCTGTAGGCGGCACGTTGAGGAAAACGAAATTCCTCGCGCCAGTGTTATAGAGCTCCTTGACGAGACCGTCATAGACGGCAAAGATCTTCTTGTTTAAGATGGGGACTGCGTCATCGCCCAAGTAGAACGAGTTCCCGACATCGTTGATGCCGATGAAGATGCCGAAGACGGAATCGCTGCTTGTCCATTGGCCATTGAAGGCATAGTTTGGGATGAAGAGGTCCTCGACCTGCTTTGAGAGGGATAGCACGGTGTCTTGGTATGGCTTCACGAGCGAGGATGATACGGTCGCGCCGCCGTATGCCAAGTTGTATGTCAATATCTCAGAGGCGTTGTACTTGACAGTGAGGAAGTCGGGCCAATTGGGGCCATTGGCGGCGGTCCAGCCCGGGTATGGGGGGTTGCCCAGAGGATTGCCCGGTGCTGGCTGGGTGAGGGATACATTGAAGCCGTTGGTCGTGTAGGAGTCGCCGCTGGCACTGATTAGATTTGGAAACCATAGGAGATTGGAGAACCTACAAAACGAATGCATGCTTCATCGAAGACCAGCCTTTGTAGTTGGAATTGGCACGGCAGCGACGCGGTGCAGCTAAAGCCGCGGCCGAGGACACGAGGCCCGCCGTTAGAATCGCGGAGAAAAGCATCGTGAATACAAGTAACAACGATGGATACAAGAGCCAAGAATCCGCAAGAGCCAAGAATCCGCAAGAGCCAAGAATCCGCAAGAGCCTCAGCAAGCACACAGAGCGCCGATCATCGAGGGATGCATGAGCTTTATAGTCGCCCTTCTCCGCTCCCCCTCATGAGACAGTGCAATCTCCATGTCGCCGCACAAGCAATCAAAATATAGTATCCCTCGCATCATCGATATATATTTCTAGGAACGACGGCAGGCTATCCCAAAGCATTTGGCACTCTGGCAAATAGCGGATGTTCACATGGTGGAGAGGGGACTCGGAGGACGAGGCTCCGAGACAGTATTTCGTTTAAGCTTCTCACCAACGTCCGATCTTTTCCAGATTAGACTTTGCGGCACTGTTCGCGGATGCGGGGAAGGGAAATGCGCATAGCTCTTTAGAATTTCTTCGAAATGATAACGATGATAGAGGCGCAAATGTGTATTTTGTTTCCATGAGGTCCTGTTAGCGAAGAGGTACCGAGATTGGCTGGTGGCCGTTGGCGGTGCGGGTATGGGGCGGGTATGGGGAAATGGGGAAAGAGGAAAGCGGGGAACAAGAGCACTGTAGCTGTAGAGCGAGATCATGTACTCCGTACTATACGCCACAGAATTGACAGGATGCCATAGGCTTCGTTGTTAAACTGCAATTGAAGTAGAAATGATTTTCTGGGGCAATAGTCTGCTCTTTCGCCCCGGACTCCGTTACTTCCACGATGTTCCTGGCGTACAATGGGGTGAGCACTGAACTAAATAGTACTGTACAGTCAAGTCTACTGTATATAGACAGCGACCATCGTGGCATGTGCATGGCAAGTGCATGAAAAGAGTAGGGGAATCCCATGGCTACAAAGTATAATATATGGACCACAGAACTAGCTCTTGCCTTCCAGGGACAGTGTTATCCCAATGGCGCCTCGAGGCACGCTGAGCGCACTCTTCTCCCCGAGTTCCGAATTCCCCGTAAGCAACCCCCCCTCCCCCACTTTGCATCCCAATTATGATAATTATGATAACTTCCATATTTCATAGTTCGCGCCGCAGCAGTGATTGGCCCCAAAGCGCAACGGCGTCAATTTTTAGTTTTGTGCGGATCAGATAAGTATTAATGTATATTACGTCAGGTAGGTCGTCGTAGACATCATGCTGGTATAGCTGCTGGTTGATCATGGTAATCCATGTCATAACTACTTTCTGGTTATAGATCATGGCAATCCATGAAACCCGAGGTCCGAACGCGTCCCCTCACAGCTCATGCTATATCTAACTTCACTTATATAAATGTCCTATCTCTTAATATTCCAATCATATCCATCTCATTGATACTGTGCGGTCTAAACTTTCCTCACTCACACCATGGCCTCATCCTCTTCCTCTCCCGCCGCTCATCTCCGCGACAACCTCTCCCGCGTCAAGCGCTCTTCACCCGTCGGCACCACCCTCTTCGCCGGCATTCGCACCGCCGACATCTTCATACAATATGGGCTCGTAGCATATGGCCTCGCCTCGCCTCGCCTCCGCACCATCGGCGTCCCAGCCCTCCCCCCTTTCCTCCCCGGCGCCTTCTCCCTCCCAACTCTCGCCAACTTCACCGCCCTCCCCCTCCAAGCCCGCATAATCATCGGCCTCGCCACCGCCAGCAGCATCAAGCACGTCTACTGGCTCTTCCGCATCGCCGAGACTGAGATGCGCCCACCCGAGGCCACCGCAATCGGCTTCTTCAACACCCTCTTCAACTCCCTCAACTCGATCTTCTGGTCCATCGCCCCCCTCGTCCCTCTCCTGCCCACCGCCGTCTCATCCTTCCTCACAAAATTCGGCGTCCTCTCCCCCGCCCCTCGAGACCTCACTTCCCTTTCCCCAACCTTCATCCTCGGAACAGCAATGGCCATCGGCGGCCTCCTCCTCGAAACCACCTCTGAGATCCAGCGGAGAAACTTCAAGGCCCGCCCGGAGAACAAGGGGAAGCCATTCACCGGTGGCCTCTTCGGCGTCGCGCGACACATCAACTACGGCGCATACTGCATCTGGCGATCTGGGTATGCGATGGCGGCTGCGGGGCCCATTTGGGGCGGGCTGGTGTTCTGGTTTTTCTACCACGATTTTACGAATAGGGGTATTCCGGTGCTAGACCGTTATTGTGCGGATCGGGTGAGTTGATTCGAGGTCCCAGTGATGAAGTAGCGAATGCTAACTTGTGGTTGTAGTATGGCGAGGATTGGCAGCAGTATCGGAAGAAGGTCCGATCCTCTTTGCTTCCGGGGATTTGAGGGGCTGGTGTAGTTGTTGGGGGTGCCTCTGTGGTTGTAGGATTCGTGTTAGTAGTGTTATTGATGCGCGGAAAAGGCTTCGATGGACTCATAGCGCTTGATGTATGCTTGGTCTTGGCCAGAAGGCTGGCGATTTGGTGGTGAAAGGCAGCTAGGGCTGTCCGTTTATTCCACGGTTCCCTGTAACTTACTATCTTTTATGTAGTGTAAAAACGAGACGACCTTTCTTCATTAGGGGTAATACACATTCATAGCTGTGATATAAATCAATTTAGAAGATCTTACAGCCAACTGCCAGCGTAACCGCTAATAACCGCTCATGTAGGTCTCACATTCATGCAAGCCACAAGCCACAAAGGTAATTGTTGAACCTCTTCCCATTAGATACACAAACGCCACTGGCGCGCAAGACTTCCAGCCGCAATACGCCAGACGTCGGTGCTGCAGTGCAAAGTAAGGTAGGTATTATACATACAGCACTCGGCCCAACTCGCCATGTCCATCCATCCCATATTCCGTCCCAGGCATCTGTCAAGTCCTGTATACCTTATACCAACCTCCCTATTCTGAATGCAAATCGTAAATACACCCTCTGATCCGTACTTCCGAAAGTGCGCCTTCATAAAATATGTTTGTTTTCTTATCCCTGGGCGTTGGCCCGCGTTCTAACCTAGGACCTTTTTGGTCCTCGGGCAGCGAGTATCACAGTCTATAATTCAAGGCTGATTGATATCTGGATCAAGGCGGCAGCAAATTATAGGGATTGTACCACAGTCTTTGCTGGGCGAGTAGTCGCGGTTTTTCGCGACTATAACCTCCTCTCCCAGCTACCACCCACACCCCACCACCCCGCCACCGAACTCAGCACTCTCACGGCTCTGCCTCGCAATGCGCATGATAAGGCTGCAGACTAACAGTGCTGCTCGACCTCCCCCCTCCCACACTGTCGCGCTTAATCTCTTTCTCAACGCGAATCCCCTTATATGCTCTCGCGGGCGGTAACATGGTCCCCTCCGCAATCCCGCGCGCAAGGTCATCCATTCTTGATCCCTTCGGCTGGCGCTCCCAGGCGCGACGCCCACTATCAAACACCTCGTCCATCTCCTCAAGCATCTTTCCCTTCGTCTCTGGCGCTGCGATATATATATGTATAAGCGCCAGGCCGTTGAGCGTCCCGAAGAGCATGTACATGCGCCAGTTGATGTGATACAGCATAGGGGGAACGGCGAAGGAGAGGATGCAGTTCCAGAACCAGTTCGAGGCGGTGGCGAGGGAGACAGCCTTGGCTCGGACTTTGGACGGGAAGATCTCTGCTGGGTAGCACCAGGATGCGGGACCCCAGGTCGTGGCGAAAGTAGCGACGACGAGATATGAGCAGGCCACGATGGCGCCGGAGGCGGCTTTGTTGCCGCGCACGACCCAGGTGATATTCGTACCGTTGCCGGGGACGGCTTCGCCGTAGACGGCCTGTAAGGCGCCGGTGATGAAGAAGAAGATCATCATGAAGAGGGAACCGAGAAGAAGGGACGGCCGGCGTCCCCATCGGTCGATGTAGATGATGGCAGGGAGAGTAAGAAGCACGTTGATCACGTATTGAATCGACGCCGTGAGCATAGGCGATCCGATGTCTGCTGCCTGCATCACGTAGATGATGTAGTACATGAGCACGTTGACTCCACCCAGCTGTGACCACGTCTGGATGCTCATACCAAGAAGCACGCGCTTCACCATGCGTGGCGCTGCGAGTGCGCGCATGCTACTAGTGGCCTCCTCGCGTTCGAAACGCAGCGCCTCCTCGATCTCCTGGTACTCGGCCAACACTTTCGGGTGGTCGATGTCGCCGCCTGCGTGCAGATCAGCAAGCACTTGGATAGCCTCGTCCCATTGGTCCTTGCTGGCCAGCCAGCGAGGGCTACGCGGAAGAAAGAACAGGCCGAAGAAGAGGATGACGGCTGGGATCATCTGGAGACCCCAGGGGATGCGAAATGCCGTCTCAGGCTGGTTGGGGTCGTTGGGACCACCGCCAACAAAGGACGCGCCGTATTGGATGAAGTACTGAATCAGGATACCCCATGTGATAGCCCACTGCTGAAGGGTGACAATGCGGCCACGAATTTCCTTCGGTGCGATTTCGGATTGGTAGACGGGTACGATGGTGGAGGCGATTCCGATGCAGATACCGGAGATGGCGCGGCCGACCACGAGCATGGGGATTCCGTTGGAAGCGCATTGGAGGCTGGCACTTGGTTAGCAGAGATGGATGACAACGGGGAGTAGGGAGCGTACATGGAGCCGGCGATCCAGAGTGTGCAGGAGAACTGGATGGCGGTCCTGCGGGAGTAGCGATCTGCTATGAAGGACGATATGAGAGCACCGAAGAAGGAGCCGAAGGGCATAGAGGCTGTGATGGCACCCTGAACTGACGAGACACTGCCGCTACGTTAGAATAATCCCAAGCAGGCCCGAATGGCTGGACATACGGATTGTTAAAATAACGCTTATAGGCCTCTGTTCCGATGACACCGGACATAGAGGAGATATCGAAACCAAACAGCCCGCCGCCTATACATCACACTCTGGTCAGCAAAATTGTCTTTAGACGCAACGTCGAAACACAGGCATTCCCTCGACGATCGGGATTGAGGGGTCCGGCCAACATACCGATGGCAGCGAAACCGCAAATAACGTAGACATTAGAAGCCTGATACATGATGGCGACTGCGCTGCGTCGCGCTATATTCTTGCCGACCGCGCCGTCACGTTAAACTTCTGAATAGGTTGTTGAGGGACCAGAGATGGCGACGACAGCAACGACGACATCAACGATTGATAAGGCACATTGATCGCACACAAGATGGTAATGGGGAAGCAAAGACTGGGGCTGGTCGTGGTAGATCTACATATGTATGCATGCTGGCTGCCACCCTGGTGTGCCCAATGGGGCGATGTATTGCGATGAACCCTGAGTTGGCGATTCTACTGTTGGTCCAGTCCAAAGCATGGGAGCCCTGTGCACCAACTAGTGGCGACGGTGATGTGTGGTGGTGGCGGGGGGGCAAAGAGGGGTCAGGGGCCACAGAAAGCTCCAACACGCAACGGTTCTCCCACCATGTGTGGGGCAGGGATGAGCAGAGCGGGCGATTGCTCACGAGCCCAATAGGAGCCCAGCAAATAGTATTGTTTGAAAACAATCAAAACCACAATTAAGCCGCCGTCGGTGGGTAATACCGTACATCAGTGGATATGTAGGTTAGTAGCCACCATCGAAGGCCCGACAGGTAATGTTCTGGCTTGCGTGGTGTACTGTTAGTACTATTAGTACTGTTAGTACTGTAGGTATAATATATTAACAAATCGTGGTTGGCCGGCTCAGTGTGATCTCAAATGTGATGCTGACGCATGCTGGCCTGTCATGCTGGCCGCCGTGCTTTGTACGATGGCCAGCATGACGGAAGAACTGGATGGACGGGTTGGATTTGGGAACCAACCCGTCCATCCAGTTCTTCCACCCGAATTGGAGACTCGACGTCGATGATCTCCATGAGAAGTCGGCGATGTTTGAGTGGGACATGTTGGTTAGTGTCCACAGTATGTTCCATACTGGAAGTACGAAGTTCGGTACGAGAAACAGGACCCCTCTACTATGTAAGGGCTGTCAACATCCCCACAGCTCATTTCCCCAAATATATCTTGTGTGTGTGTGTGTTGCTGCCTCTTGGACCCTTCACAACTTCCCATTCCCCTCAATTCCTCCCCGCCTTTTCCTTCCCTTCTAGAAAAAGCGCTACTCCCGCTAGGAGCTTCTCTTTTGAGATCAACGGCGATTGTGGGACAGCTGCAAAGATAGCAAAACAGTGGACTGTCCGTGATGCTCGGATGGCTTGAGATGCCGCCTTCTCTCCTTCCTTTTCTTCTTTCAATATTCATGCCATAACTGACAGCTCGAGCCACTTGAGACCTGTGTCTCAGCGTCCAGAATAGTCTTTCAGCACGTCCATTCACAGCGCTGCCTCGGCTTCCCATCGCTGTCTGTACTGTACTTTGTAATGAGCGAAAGATTATCCTCGCTATTAAGACCTAGCAGAGTAAATAAATCCTAGATAGACTCTCTCTCTCTGTCTCTCTCTCTCTCTCCTCTGACATATGATACCGACGACAACTCTCTCGCCCAAAGCAGCATCCAAGTTTCGCCGACATCGTAGATCAATTCTCCTATCCTTTCCTCTTTCGTTGCCTTTTTCTCAAAAACTTTTATGCCGTAAATCGCCACAAGGAAGTCACAATCGACTCCACTCGCCCGTACGTACAAAGTATCTTCCGCCTTCAAAATTCTCCACATCGCCCACCAATGTCTCCAAAGCCCCCCAAAAGACCCCAATATCCCCAATATCTCTGAAACAGAACTGTTAGGTGTGCATGTGTGCAACCACCACACCGCCTTGGCTTCCAGAAATCCCTCCCACCACGCACGTACGACGCCGTCAGCATGCAAGGCACACACACCAACCACCACCACGGCCTCCCGCTCGGACTTTACCACTGGTCCGCTGGATCAGGTACCCCAATAACGGGATATTTTTGATAATTCCCGCACCACACAGACAGTCAGCCCGTTTTCGCAAGCCAGAACACGGAACTATCGATTGACAAATATCCGTCCATATCGATGTAATGTCACGTTTTGCATCGCCGTGCGTCCCGTCCCCAATCCTCTCCGACTGCTCGGTCTGTGTCTGGTCTGGTCGGACTACCTGGCACCTCGGCGATGTGGAACGGGGACGGGGCCCAAATGTGACGCTGGCACGGTCATCTAATGTCGTCGGCGCGGCCATTTGTTAGCGATCATCTCGTCTATTCCTCCCCTGATCTGCCGTCTCCAGATCTTCAAGTGGAGTCAGAATGTGTCAATATCTTCATCTTCATCGTAGCTCTTTCCGTCTTCCCGCCGCGAAGAGCCACTCTCCGCACCTTCCTCGGCCTTTCCGCTTCTAGATGGCTTTCCTCCCCCACCCCGCATCGGCCCTACTCAGATTGAATTTCCCGATTCTGCCGCCATATCAGCCTGAAGCATTTCGTAATTACCACAATTTCCTCCCAACATCTCATCTCTGCCGGCAAGCTCCTTGCATTGCCTCACGTCATGGTTTGCGAAACTCGTAATGGTGTTGTGCGGCACAATGGTTTGGCTGAATCGCTTCGTCTCTCGAACCGGGTATGTTAGCTTCCGTTGTCTCGCGTTTGCTCCTGTTGGAAGTCGTTTCCACATCCCTGCCCTTCCTACATACTCTCAGAGGATATACGCTGGGTTCACTCCCTGGCTCACTCGTCTCCAATCATAGCGTCATCTTTTCGTTCCTCGCTGTGAGCACGACGGATCGGCCTGCGGCGATTGCCTTGTCACCGTCCCTTCCCTACCACTGGAACACCACTGGAACACCGCCAAAATGCCATGCACATACCGCGTGGCCAGTCGGCCGTTATCTGTGCCAATCGGGCTGTTTCAGCATGTGCAAGAGTCCCAAATAAGTCGCACTCTGCCGCTGTTGCACACAAGCCGTTCACTACGTAACTATTGGGGTCCGTTATTCGCCGCCACCAAAACGCCCAACCATGAGGAGATGCAAGCCATTGCTTGGTGCATACCTAATGCCAAAGAAAGTAGAGGGGGGCCTTGACCGAATCTGGCTATAATAGTCGCTTCCTGGGGTTGCTCATGGCGACCTGCTCTTGAGATTCGGTTCGCGTCGTGGCTGGGGAGTGTTCCCACTAATCCTTGGTCATTATAAGGCTTTCATATCGATATTGTTTGATATTATCAAGGGTCGATAGAGTATAGCCAGCTTCAGCTGGTCTACCACATCCCCATATAAACTTGACAGGTTGCTGAAAGGCCAGGGAGTTGTATCAGTTCCCATATAGGAAGGCCCACCCATAGGCTTCGCTTCCATCGCGAGCATTTGGCACGGCAGAGTTCTAGAATTGTGTATCCGTTTGGATGTCCACGACGCCGAAGGCGTTCTCAGCCGTCGGGATTCCCCGTACGTATACACTGGTCTTCTCATAGTATCACATGCCCTATATACACTGTCGGTGCACACTGGTGATGCCAAGGGCAAACCGGCAGTAGAGTCGGTTCCTACCCGAGACAGACGATCTCCCGACAAAGGGGTCGTTTGCAATGTAACTGTAGAGATGTGAGTGTAGCAATAGCGTCTAGAGATATATTTTGCCACACCATGTGAATTTTCAATTGTAAGGCCCTGAGAATTGAAGAGTCCGACAAATTGTCAGTGGTGTCGACAAGGGACGTGATATTTGCAAAGTACGTATAGTTATGGGGAACTTATTGACGCGTGCAAGAGCCCTTCTCTGTTATAAACTATCTAGCATATTGTTATTTTAGTTCCTCTAAAGCCAAACCCGCGTCTTTCTCCGCCCTTCGATGCTGCGACGACAATACTTAATCTTTGTCAACAGAGAATCCATTCGAACCTCGGAAATCAACCACACTTGAAGCTGTTCTTGTTCTAGGTCCGCTATGACCCGCGCTTTCCCTTCTGCCGTTTACCTGGAGATTGCACCAGAAATTGGATCTCGATTATTGTTAGAATTTAGTTGAGTTGCTCGGAGAACGCTGAAGGGTGCTAGACGGTCATGGAAAGAACACTCTGTCCTTGACAACTATCACAGAAGGAACGAAGAAGGGGTCATTCCTTCCATTTTTGGCCTGTCATTCCTTCCCCCTGGAGTCGATTGCTCTTTCCCTTTGGAGCCCGTCATTCCTTCCTTTGTCAGTCGCCGTTCATTCCCTCTCGAGCCATTTGTTCTTTCCTTGTCGAGATCTTCCAGAGTCCGTCGCCCTTTCCTTCTTGAGTCGGTTGTTGCTACTTTATTTATTCGATCGTTCCTTCTTCACTTAGTCGTTCGTTCTTTCCCTATTTAATAGTATTAAAGATGGAGATACTGTGTCATGGAAGTCCTGATACAGAAAATATCCCCACACGAGTCTACAGAGTGGCCGCTATATGGGTTTATAACCTGGTGGCTCCGCCACGCAAGGCTTCGAGGGAAAATTATCCATTCGTACGCTTACACAAAGATAACAGAAAGATCCAAACATACTCGCTGAGATACGGAGTAGGGACCTTCTTTGCACGCAATGTTTTACACGATGAGGTCTCATACGAATTCTTGTCGCCAACCGTTGCTGCCGCCACCGCTGACGAATTCTTGTCGCGAGAACTGCTGCTGCCAGAGATGAATTCTTGCCGGAAGAAACTGTCACTGCAAAACTGCATATTTACCACAAGGCTGCGTCCTAGTCACCGCAGCTGCCTGTGTCCTTGCCACAAGGCTTGATGAAGTGTCTTATCATGGCGTGCTCATATCGAAGAACTGGTTGTTCTGAGTTTCACAGGAAGAGTAGGCGCCGTGCATTCCGAGTTTATAGAGTTCACTGGTGTTGGCGGCCGTGTCCCTGAAGGGTGGCTGGCTGGCTGCAAGGTTATATGTTGAGGAGCAGTTCGTTCCTGTCGATATCCCCCGATGCCTACTTCTTTGATCTGTCTAAAGAACTAGTAAGTGCGAGGACTTCAGTCACCCCCAGCTACGAAGCTTGCAACCCAAGAGCAAGCCTCGTAGCTTTGGAGGGGGACCGAAGTCCTCGCATAGTCCCAGTCAGATGGTATGTTGCTGTGAGGACTCACGAAGCACGACTTCCCACCCCTATAATAGCATCATCCTCCGCAACAAGCCGCCCCCTACAGCTATCTCTCAGTCACCGTCTAACCCTTGAAGAATCCCTTTCTCCGCAGCTTCCTCACCAAGGCCATTAAAACGGAGTAACTCCGACCAGCTTCTATGCCAGATTCACACGATACCATAGCACCATTATATCATAACCTCACAAAGCAAGTTAACACACATCAACCGCTTTCGATCGCCATGAAGCACCAGAACACATCACAAATCAGGCACTAACCACCTCCAACATGGACCACAAACAACATCGACAGCCAAGTGAACAACCAAATAATCAAACAAAAATCCATGCAATGCATTCTATCCCCACCCACCATATGATATGTTACGCGTGTCTACAAACCACCCACAAGTCTACACCCACCCCCCCCCCCTCACCCCATCCATTAACCCCCATCCCACCCATTCACTCTCTACAACCCCCATCCCCATCCCCATAACATCACCTCCCCTCCCCCCCCCCAGCAACAACAGCCGCCCCAACAGCAGCCCCAAGCAACGAGCTCTCCTCCGCAAGACAAAGCTCTATCCGACCCTGCCCAAGCTCTCCACACAACTCATCCAGCGCCTCCTGCGCCCCCTGTCTAAAGCCAGGGTAAAACTGTATCACCGCTCCCGCGCACGCAACCACCGTATCCTCCTTCACAGCCTCCGGCGACGTCGCCGTGAGCGTCCCGTCTAGCACCCCCTCAATCAGCTCCGCCTTGCTCGGCACCGCCGCCGTCACAGCAGTAGCAGCCGCGCCGTCCCGAATACTTCTTAATGAGTAAATAGAAGCAGCCACCACCCTCGCCGCCCTCGCCGAAACAGCACCAGCAATCCGCCTCAGCGCCTCCCCATCACCCTCTCCAATCCCGAGACCGAGGCTCTTCCACTCCCCAACCTGGAGTTTAGCCAGCACCTCGGTGTCGAGACCGTACCCCCTCTCCCAACCCTTCGGCAGCGCCTTCGCCTCCGCGAATAGTGCACCGCGCTCGAATCCCTCGACGATGACTAAGCGTGCGACTTCACCCAGGTAGCGGCCCGAGACAAGCATCTCGAGCGGCTGGAACCCCGGCAGCGCGTGCGCGGCGTCGAGGGCAGTGTCGAAGCGGGTTACTGGTAGCACGCCGGCGCCAAACATACTGATTTCCGTATTGACAATCACATGATCATGCGGAGGGAGAGCCGAGCCATTGCTGACGGACGAACCCGGCGACGTGGATAGCGACGGTGGTGAGGTAGGTGGGGACGCGGCGTTGATGTTGCGTAGGGCGAGTTTGCCGGCTACGAGGGAGGTGGGGAGGTGCACGGCGATGTTGACGCCGGTGCCGAGGATGAGGCCGTAGTGCGTGTGCGGTGTGCTGTAGGCGCGCGAGAGGAGGGTGGAGGCGGCGTCGTTGACGGTTGCTGTGAGGGTTACCGGGAGATGCTGGGAGGGTGTTAGTTGTGTACACGGATAGATAGATATAGTATGACAGCGGAGGAGAGACTTACCCGCCGGTCACAAGCGCCCTGTAGAACATCTGCTAGATCCGCCCCTAGGAGCCCCTCCATCGCTCTAAATCCCTTGCCCATCCCATGGATCTTTCCACTGCGCAACGACGTGTGCTCAATGGGAAAGCTCCACGACAACCCCATATCCATCTTCTCCCTCTCCTCGCCCTCCTTCATCTCCCCTAGCACCTCCCCAAGCGTCTCCTCAATCCTCTCAGCCAACCACTCAAAAAACGCAATCCCAACACGCTGCTTCACCACATCATCAATCCTAAACGTCCTCGCGCCCTTTACAACACTCTCCTCCCCCTCACTCCCGCGCCCGCACAGCTCCAGCACCGCAACGCGGAACGTCGAGCCCCCAACATCAAGCGCGACGTAGCGCCCCGTCTCCGCGCCCGACGGCAACACATGGCTGTAGCTAGGCAGCATACACGCCGGGTTCTCGCGCAGCGCGAGCGCGTACTCGGCCTGCAATCCCTCCGCGAGGCGGCGCAGGCCCGGCGCGTCAAGAGCCGCGAAGAGGGACTCGATCTCGGCGGCGTAGAGGGCGGTGGGGGAGGGGGAGAGCGCGGGGCGCAGGGAGCGCAGGAAGGTGGCTAGGAGGGCGTGCATGCGCTTTGTGCGGCGCAGGAGGGCGCGCAGGGCCGACAGCAGCGTGGTGTGTAGGGTCATTATTGCGGTGCGGATGCGGTGGGCGAGGGATGGGGTGGTCGGTGGGGGGGGGACGGAGGTCATGGAGGCATAGGTATATAAAGGGCCGGGTTGGGGGGTTGTTTGGGGTTGGGGGGGGGGGTGAGGCGCGCGCGCACGGCGGTGGTGGCTGGAACGTGGGATAGGAGGGCGGCGGCTGAAGGGAGCGATGGGCCGCGGTGAGGTAGGGTGAGGTGAGGTGAGGTTGCAGAGGCCGAGAAGGGTTCGAGGTCAGGACGGAGGGTGTCTCGTATGTTTTCTGGGGCTGCGGTGGATCGGGCCCAATCACAGCGGCGAAGGCGATATCGGTTCGGCGATGGTCTGTAGCAGATGGGCTCGTGTGCGTATGTAGTAGATTGTGGGGTGATCGTAGCGCGCGCGCGTTTGTGCGAGTAGGGAAAGCACGAGGTTGTAGGAGGGTAGGTAGGTAGGTGGGTTGTGGGAAGGAGCGGATGAGGTTGAGGCTACACGACGACGAAAGCAGCCTGCCTCCACATTCTCTGTCTGTCTCTCTTTCGCCCTCGGAGCTTCTCTCTCTTTTTGATCTCGCCGTGGCAGATGCAGGTGGAGCTAAGGGAGATGAGACAGGTGTGATGGGAAGCAAGCGCGGAGGGGTGGAGGGGGGCAGAGAGGGCTGATGGGACAGAAGGGGGAAGCACGCAATTCGAGTGGCAGCAACGAGCGGTAGTATAGCGTGGGGTAGGAGGTAACAGAGAGGGAGGTAGTGGTAGTATAGCCAGGGCAGATTAAAGGTAGCAAGCTAGAAATAGTATTGGGGAAGGAGGAAGCCAGACCAGCCAGCCGGAGAGACACGCCAGAGACAAACAAGACAAGACTTTTGGAATTTGAGTCGTGTGTAGTAGAGTTGTAGTAGTGTATAGTAGTATGCGAGGCGCGTATGGGGGGAGCTAGTGGTCGTAGTGGTCGTAGTGGTCGTAGTGGTCGTAGTGTACTATGGTAGTGGTCGCAGACGTTGGTATGTAGTAGGAGGTACGTACCGCGCGTCCACTCGGAGCTTGTATGCCAATCATGAGCCATGACAAGACATTACAAGTCGTAAAGGGCCATACAGGGCCATACAAGGCCATAAAATCCCATCGACGCCTCTCAAAAAACATCCATGGGCATGGGCATGGGCATGGGCATGGGCATGGGGGTGTCGTTCCTTGTCTCCATTTTCTCTTCCCCACCATGTCCGTAGCGGCGGCACGTAGCTATACCCTGTTATGAGCCGAGTGCTACATTACTGAAAAGGGGAATGGATGGATGGCACTTAGGATTTGAGGATTGAGGATTGAGGATTGGGGTATTTTTATCCTTTTTTTTTGCTCGCATTTTATCGTATTTTTGTGGATTTTCGTGTATATTTCTTCGTTTCTTCGCATTGATGGCGCTGTCGATATGTAGCAGTGGTATTCGTAGGCCGTGGAGTAGTGATACTCGCAGTTCTTCGTCTTGGTACTCGTCTTGGTACTCGTCTTGGTACTCGTCTTGGTACTCGTCTTGGTACTCGTCTTGGTACTCGTCTTGGGGTAATGATACTCGTAGTTCTTCGTCTTGGTACTCGTTCTTCATAGTGGTACTCGTCTTGGAGTATGATACTCGTAGGAGTGATACTTGTAGTTCTTCACAGTAGTACTGGTCACTTTTAGGCCAGGGACGCAGGGAGGGAGAGACCGCAGGGTGTCATGGTTCCTGTCTCTGCCTCCTGTTGTCTCCTGTCTCTTGTCTCTTGCCTCCTGGCGGCTGTGTCCTGCTTGTCTCCTACCTGCTCCATAGGTTAGCTTCTCCCGTGCATACTGTGCATACTGTCCATGCTGTACTGGCACAAACAATGGCATCTGTGACGATCCGAGAGATGCATGGAGGGTACATAATGGTGGGGGTGGTTCCACAAGGAAAAGAAGGTACTTACCATGCAGATTGGCAGCGATTGTCATCGGCGGCTCTCCATCGACGGTGATTTCTGTCGTGGTGGTGGTGATAATCATAAATTTTCCATAAAATTTGGTGGTTTTTGGTGGAGTTCAGGAAGGAATGACCCCTGTTCCTGTGTGTTCCTGTGGTTTTCCTGTGGTTTTCCTGTGGTACTAACCAGTACAAAATGGGTGGTAAGTGGTAAGCTGCAACGTTCCATCTGCCATCCGAGTCCGCCTCCATCTATCTACCAGGGTACTCTCTATCTAACAAAGTACCCTCTCTAGCAAAGTACATCGGGTGCCATAGTAGACTACCACACACCAAAAGTACTTCTCTAACCAAACTACTTCAACAACCACTCCCACCGTCCTCCTGCGGGTGGAACACCGGTGCCGGTATTGGAGTAACGATGCTACACTACGAAGAGATCAGTACTACCTCAAACCACAAACAACAAACCACAAACCACAAATCACATCCACCACCACCACACAAGAACGCTTCGAAAGGGAAGAAGAGATTGATGCCAATTCCTCCATTGGTAGTGGCAATCCATAGGCTGTGAATCCACAACAGACTCCAACTGTGGCGACCTCCAGAAGCCACAACTCGTGGAAGAATTCCATGCCCCCCCCCATCTCTCTCCCTTGATTCCCACCAGCCAGCCAAGAGCTAACTGTCTCCATCCAGAACTACCAGACTACCAGACTACTACTGCAACATCTCCAAAACCATAGCCGCATCCGGCCCGACGACCTGGCTCCCAACCCGCCGCGAACTGAGACTTACCCTGCCGAAGTCTCAAAGAAGGCATAGATAGGAAGGACTGACTTGAACTGATGGGTGACGCCTGATCCCTTACATAAGTCATGTTCTCCAGACGAAACACCGATCACCGAAGCTAAATTATGCTCATTACAAGCCGACGATATGATACGATACGATACGATACGAATACGTCTATCCGACATCATATGCCCCTACCCAATCAACTATACAGAAGAGGAAAAGGGCGAGGAGGGACTCTAAAACCAAGAAGCTCTCATCTTTCCACTCTCAGAACAAGCCCGTCCCCGTCGCCCCCTTCCTCCATCCGGTAGGACCCATCCGGCACACCCCGACCAAAACACCCCGTCATCCCATACAACGTCAACTCTCAAAGGCAGGGCAGGTGATATCCCACTCTCGCCCCTCCCGCCACTCCCCATCCCCATCCCTCACAATACCTACATCCCCCAGACATAAGGTGGGGAAAGAGAAAACGCGGGAATTGGAGAAACCCCCCCTACTCCCGACGCGGGGCAACAGTGACGTTCCATACAACCACCACCACCATCGTCACCACCACCACCACATCGCCCATCCACATCCCACACTCCCAAATCCCCGACCGAACTACGCCTTCGCCGCACCACCGTAACGACGGAAACGTCGGCGCGGCGGTTCGGTGGTAGCTCGTAGTCTGTACTCTGTAGCAAGTAGTAGTCCACGCGCTGGTTCCAGTACGTAGTGTCAGTGAGGTAAGGTGGCCACTGAGCTGTCCCACGAGCCGGCGGGGAGGGCGGGGACTGGAGGGTAGATATGCGATATGCGATGAGGGTCCCCGCTGGGTGTCGGATGGGGTTTTTTATTTTCTTTCATATACCTTATCCTGTTGTTACTTTCATACGTAGTTTTTTGGTTATATGAAGTAATATCGTGAGAAGAGGGGATTTTGTCTTAGTTAATATACCACCTACCCTACTTACCTACCTACCTACCTGCTGAGCTTGATCCAAGATCTATATTGTCTACCTCGAGCTGGCTCTACGAAGATAAACTGTTGCGTCGTTCATCTATCATCCTCTTATCTTCGAACCAAACCGACCTACCTACCTATCTACAACCTCACACAGCACAACCGCAGCCATGCGTCTCATTATCCGCGAGAATCCAGACGCGGCGTCGGAGTATATCGTCAACTATATCATTAGTATGCTCCATTCTCACTTCACCTCACTCCCTCTGCCATCTCACTCTCACTCTCGCGCTCACTTCCCTCACCTCATTCTCACTTCTATCACTCCCCCCACCTCACTCCCCCACTCCAATCCGACACCCATTCCCCAACTCTCACATTACCCATCTCTCACTTACCTCTCACTTCCCTCCCACCCTCCACAGCTGAACCCAACTAACAACCCCCCACAGACAGAATCAAACACTTCAACCCCACCCCCGCGCACCCCTTCGTCCTCGGCCTCCCCACCGGCTCCAGCCCAGTCGTCATCTACCGCCTCCTCGTCGCCGCCTACAAAGCCGGCCGCATCTCCTTCGAGAATGTCGTAACCTTCAACATGGACGAATACATCGGCATCCCCGCCGCCCACCCCTCCTCCTACCACTCCTTCATGTACACCCACCTCTTCGCCCACGTCAACATCCCCCCCCAAAACATCCACATGCTCTCCGGCACCGCCCCAAACCTCGAAGCCGAGTGCGTCGCCTACGAAGCCGCCATCCGCTCCGTCGGCGGGATTGACCTCTTCCTCGGCGGCATCGGGCCGGATGGACACATCGCCTTCAACGAGCCTGGGTCCTCCCTCGCGAGTCGCACACGCGTGAAGACGCTGGCGTATGATACTATCCTTGCGAACGCGCGCTTCTTCGGGGGGGACGTGGAGAAGGTGCCTAAGATGGCGTTGACGGTGGGCGTGCAGACGGTGTTGGAGGCGAGGGAGGTGCTGATTGTTATTACGGGCGCGCATAAGGCGTTGGCGCTGCAGAAGTGTATTGAGGGGGGTGTGAACCATATGTGGACGCTTTCGAGTCTGCAGTTGCACCCGCACCCGATGATTGTGGTTGATGAGGATGCGACGTTGGAGTTGCAGGTTAAGACAGTGAAGGTGCGTTCCCCCCATTTTCCTCGAACTACTCTCCCCCACCCCCTTCCCCCCCTCTTCTGAGATCAACCCCGCTGACAATGACCCGTAGTACTTCAAATCCATCGAAGCCGTCGCCGCCTCCCAAGGCTTCGAGCAAATCCTCCCCTCCGCCGCGCGCACCGGCCCCCGACCCCCCGCCATCGACGCCCATTACGTCAACGGCGCCAACGGCCTGACCGCCAACGGCACCGTCCCCACCAAGCTCGCGCCTACGATCCTGGCGCCGCAGCCTACGACGAGCACGCTGCTGAGCGCGCCGGCGACGGATTATCCGGTCAGGAGCGTGACGCCGGAGTTGGTGCCGGATAGTATGGCGAGCAGGATTGAGAGTGCGGGGGGGGTGGTGTTGAAGGGGGAGTTGGAGGTGGATAGTATGGGGTCGAGGATTGAGGCGTAGTGGGTAGAGGGAAATAGAGGTAAGGGGGGGAGGTTGAAAGGAGGGAGGGGGGGAGGTTGAAAGGGAGAGAGGGGGGGGAGAGAGACGAAGGGAGGTGGAGAGAGATGAAGGGATTTGAAGATGAATGGACGAACGGACGGAAAGGGGGCGGATGACTGCATGCGCGGATGATGGACGGACACTTTTCTGTAGATATGATAACTTACTTACCTGTTAATACCCTACCTTTCCCTCTGCCGTGCAACACCGTGGTAAATATTGAAAAGCCGTATATGCCGTGGAATGAAGACGTGTAGTCGTCTCTGTGGCCATCAAGAAGAGAAGATGCGACGAGGCTGAGATGGGAAAACGTGGGTGGAGCGTGCGTGGTTGTGGCTTGCAGGTGAGGGAGGGAGGGAGGGTTAGTGGAAAGGTACTTCGGGGTTGGTGGTGGTTTGGGCGGGAGGTGAGGTATTTTTTGGTTAGAAGTGATTTGAGAGGAGGATAAAGGGAGAGAGGCAAAGGCAGAGAGGGTCAGAATAATGGAGTCAGTCGTCGGTATAACATTGAGGAAGTCACGTTATGTGTTATAGTTGTTATAGTTATTGTAGTTGTTGTAGTTCTTATAGTCGTAACTTCCCTATCTTCTCTCTGCTGTGCTATAATCTCACCCCTCGTATTCCTTCCTACCGCATCTTCAACCTCAAATTCAAGCTTCGCCCTCTCAACTACAACACTATATCTATCCAACATACCACCCCATGTTATACCGCCCTCTCGGCTACAGCCTCCAGCCCTTCACCGTGAGGGTGTACGAGTAAGTGCGTACAGCATGCCCCCCATCACACCGCACATTGCACCCCTATCCCCATCACACCGTGCTACAGGATATCACAATCACACCGCATCTTCTGCGCAACATTACCGCATCTGCCGCACACCCGTGGTGTCCTAGTTCCCCGTGATCAGGATCAAAGTGATATATCCCATACACAAGTTCGCGTCGCGTTGGAATATCCCTCCCCCTCCCCTTCCCCCTTCTAGACTCCTCATACTAATCACAAATTAGATTCCACGCCGCTTGACTCACCTCGCTCACCATGCATGCCAAGCAAGCATGGCTCATGCCTTCCCAGGTCGTGGTTATGCCTGCAAGTGCCTTAGTGCCTTATTCGTTAACATCATCCCCGCCAACTTCGATCGTTAATGGGCAAAATCATTGACAATCCGACCCTACCAACGCCACTAAACCCTATGTGGCGCCGGAAATGTGTGAAAAATGCGGAAATGTGGTGGTTTCAGCGTGTTGTGGTTTCGGCCTTCGGCCTTTACTTGTGCAAAAACACTAACTAACCTCTCCTAAGTGCCAACGACCATCCTTACGAACTTATTACTGTACTATACGTACTAACTCTGCAAGCACTCCCTGCGCCCCCGCCAGCGTCTTCCAGACATTCTAGCCCTCTCGGAAGCTCGCCTGCCTGCCCCAAGAGAGCTAGGACAGGCATCAAACTCCGTCAAATCACGCTCCGCTTAAACTGCGGCCGGAATAGACAGACGCCAAGGAGGAGCCTTGATGGGGGGAGCGGGAGAATTGGAGGAGACTAATGGGACGAATACTCGGCGTACCCCACGCTTGTGCATTACCACTGACTACCCCAAATCTCGGATTTTACGAAGAAAGCGCCACCTCCCACCTTTTTGGTCTCTTCCCGTTCTGTTCTGTGCTGTACGCATGTACGTCAAACTGAAATGGGGAAGGTAGGGATGAGAGACGGTCAGTAAAAAGGAAGGAACGAACAGCAAGCCACGGAAAGACGGCACTTGTGCATCTTGGCTTTTGCCTCCTTCAATTTATACTCTACCTCCCCTTCCGCTGCTAACCTTTCCCACTGGCTCCCTTGTCCAGCGCGTTCCTGGGATTGGGACGCCATCGAACTGGGGTAAAATGGAAAAAAGTTGATTTATAAGGGTCCCGTCAGGATCCCCACCATTTAGACTTTTCTTATCCCCGCCGCCGCCTGGCAGAATACTTAGCTCCCAGTCGTCGTATAGGTTGCTGGTCTTTCTTTTTTTACCCTATCTACTCTACTCCCCTCTCTCTCCTCTCTTCACCTCTTTACTCTCTTTCTCTTCCCCCTCCCCCCTCTTTCCCTCCCCCTTCCCCACTGTATTCTTCTATTCTATATTATCCTCGAGTAACGTTAATCTTTTTGGAGAAAGCCTTACCACTCTTATCCATCAAGTCAACTTTTTTTGACCCTTAACCCTGATGCCCCTCCCCTCCCGCCGCCCGCCTTACCTAACACAGTCCTGCACTCCGCACTTTCCTCCTTCCCTCACACCCAGCTTACTCACTCCGCTACTCGGTGCCTCTCCTCTACTCTATCCTCAATCCCTTTTCACCTCTCCTCCATAATCACCGCCGACGACCCTCGTTGTCCTGCCATTGCCTCTGACAGCCACCACCCCTCTTCACCGGCGAAATATCGGTGACATCACCCTCCTCCAACCCATCACCACCACCACCACCACCCACACCCACCCTCACCCTGCTCCGCAGAGCGATGTGACTGTCACCGCCCGTCGCCACAGCAGATCCCTCCCCACACGGCACCACAATGCCCAACCCCGATCCCTCCAGCACGGCCGCGACGTCCTCTCGAGGCGGCTCCGGCGCCGCCACCCCAGACCACTACGACGACGACCACCACGCCGCGGCGACACCCCAATGGCACCCTCTGCACGACCAGACCTCGCCCGACTCGGCCGCCCTGCCCCGCGCCACCGCGCCGCTCCAGAAGCGCCGCCGCGTCACACGCGCCTGCGACGAGTGCAGGCGGAAGAAGATAAAATGTGATGGGAAACAGCCGTGCACGCACTGCACGGTTTATAGCTATGGTGCGTAGTCCCCGAAGCAAGAGAGGAAGAGGGGAGAGGGGGAAAAGAGACGAGACACACGAGCTAAGCTAACTTCCCACAGAATGCACATTCGACCAGCCGTCGAACCGCCGCCGTAATCCGGCACCACAATACATAGAAGCGCTGGAGACGCGGCTCCAGCGCGCGGAAGTGCTCCTGCGCTCTTTCGTGCCGAACATCGATCTCAGCGACCCGAACTTCGAGGCCGCGGTCTCGGCGGCGCGCAAGGGCGCAGGAACAGCAGGCCAAGCGCACCTCGGAGCCGAGAGAGCGATGTCCGAGTCCTCGCGACCCGGGACGAGCGAGCCGGGCGGCGAAGAGGGGGATGACGCGCAGCTGAGCTCGATGATCGAGACGACGGGGCAGCTGGAGCTGGATGAGCGCGGACACTGGGATTTCCACGGCGGGTCGTCCGGAGCGGTGTTCCTGCAGCAGATGCGCGAGCAGTTCGATGGGCTGCTGGGGAATGATACGAAGGCGCCGTTTCTGCCCCGGCTGCCGCCGAGACAGCCGGCGTTTACGCAGCTCGAGTCGCCGAGGTCGACAGCTGAGTCGCCGTTTGAGGGGGGACTGCCGAATACCCTCGATCTGCCGGATAGGGAGGTGGCGCTGAATCTGTGCTCGAATGCGCTGGATTGCGCGTGTGCGCTGTTGAGGATCTTGCACACGCCGTCGTTTTATGAGATGTTTGATCGTATTTATGATACGCCGCCGGAAAATTTTGGGGATGAGGAGAATAGGTTCCTCCCGTTGCTGTATTCGATATTGGCGCTGGGAAGCATGTTTATGGATCACCCGGGCGCGCATAAGGGGCAAGATGTGTCGTATAAGGAGGGTATTGATCAAGGGTAAGCAGGTCTACACTACTACTTCTGACGTACATATCACTAACACCTACCAGGCTGAAATACTTCACCGCCGCCCGCCAGATGATGGAGATCACCGACTGCCGCGACATGCCCTCGCTACAAGCCGTCCTCTTCATGATCCTATTCCTCCAGTCCTCTGCCAACCTGAGCACGTGCTACTCCTATATCGGAATTGCTCTGCGCTCAGCGTTACGCATGGGACTGCATCGCAACCTCACCTATAGCTTTAACCCGATTGAGCGCGAGACGCGCCGACGCGCCTTCTGGATCATCCGCAAGATGGACACGTATGTGTCCGCGCTTCTCGGGTTCCCCAAGATGCTCAATGACGAGGATGTCGACCAAGAGCTGCCCGTCGAGGTAGACGACGAGTATATCACCCGCGACTCCATCTTGCCGATGCCACCCGGGAAGCTATCTATCTTCGCGGCTAGCAACGCACATACGAAGCTCATGTTCATCCTCGCAAAGGTGATCCGCGACGTCTACCCGCTCAAATCAGCTGAGCAGTGCATGCCAGGCTCCGAGCGCGCGACTTACGTCGTCAGCCACGCCAAGATCCAGGCGATCGAATATGACCTTCAGGCCTGGCTCGAGAAGCTCCCTATGGGACTTCGACCGGGTGGCGACGCCCCCGAAGACGTAGTTCGGTATGTATACCCTCTACCTAGTTTCACAGCCTCCAAGCTAACATACCCCAGCGTCCAGCAACTCCTCCGCATGGCCTACGCACACGTACAAATGATGCTCTACCGCCCCTTCCTCCACTACGTATCCTCCCGCCCCCCCGCGCGCGGCAGCAAGCCCGTCGATGAGCGCAGCTACGCCTGCGCCGCGGCCTGCGTCAGCGTCTCGCGCAACATCGTGCACATAACCGCCGAGATGCAACGACGCGGTTTCCTAATCGGCGCGTACTGGTTCACCATGTACACGACCTTCTTCGCGATCCTCTCCCTCGCCTTCTTCGTCCTCGAGAACCCCGGGAAGCCCGGCGCGGAGGAGATAATGGAGAACGCCAGCGTAGGCCGCGACACCCTCAAAGCGCTCGCGCGACGCAGCATGGCAGCCGACCGGTGCAGCCAATCCCTCACCGTCCTCTTCGAACAGCTTCGTCTCCGCTTAAACCTCAACCCCCCCGCCCAAACCAAATCCAACAAACGCCCCCAACCCTCCCACCACCTCGCCACCCCAAGCACCAGCACCACAAGCACTACTAATACCAAATCCACCAAATCCACCACCGGCACAGCCTCCAGCACCCCCGACCTCGCCGCCCCGCAACGCGCACGCACGTTTCCTACCCCGCCTTCGCAGTTTCCACTAAACCCGCATCGCCGTTTTGCGCCTTCGACGAGTGATCCGAATTTACGCGCTTCGTTCGATATGCGCGCTTCTACCCCCTCGGGGGGGACGTCGGCGGGGGCCTCGACACCGGATACGCCGGCTTCGATGGCGTCGATGGGGATGGGTGGGTTGGGGCAGCAGGGACAGCAGTATTATGGCGGGCTTGGAGCGGGTGGTGGGATGGGGGAGGAGTTGCCGGATTTGTCGGCTGTGATGTTCCCATCCAGTGATCCGTTCGCGTACCCGGCGCAACCGATGTTGAATACCTACCCCACGACCACCGGCAAGGGAGGGGGTATGGATAGCGGTGGGGCTGAGACAGAGATGGATGATAATACCACCACCGGCGGCGGCGGGGACGTCCCAGCAACGGCGACGTACCTCGATCCCAGCATGACGGGTAACAGCGGGCTCTTCTCGGACCCCTCGTCGGGGATGTACGGCGACTTGGAAGGCCAAATTTTCGGCCCGCTGCCGGGGTTTCTGATGGAGGGCGGGATGGGGGGGATGGGGATGGGGATGGGTATGAATGGGTTTGGAGGCGATGGGATGGGGGGGATGGCGGGGGAGGGGGTGGTGCAGCAGGTTGGGATGGTGGGGTTGGGGATGGGTGGTGGGATGGGGGGGATGGGGAATTTTGGGGGAATGGGAGGGGGTGGGATGGGGTATGAGGGGGAGTATGGGGAGGATTGGGGTGGGGGTAATGGAGGTAATGGCGGGTATGGTGGTGGGGGAGGAGTGTAGGTGGTGAGAGGGATTCGCTTTTTTTTAGAAGGGTTTCGTTTGCATTGGGAGGGTTGATTTTTGGCGCGGGTTTTTGGGATTGGTTGTTGTTGTAGATGGATTTATGGCTGGGTGTATGGATATGGTATGGTATGGGTTATATAAAACATAACGTAAATGAGTTGGTAAGGATATAATGAATATGAAGATGAATATACCAATCATACATTTATATTCGTGATGCCGGAAGGTTATATCCATCGTTCCTCGCATATTATGCAGTTTCCGAGGAACGCTATAGATTCTCTAGGGTTACACCCACCACGGAAAGCTTCCAAGACAGATCAAAGACGAGGACGGCGGTGCAGCCAAGTAGAAAGATTTAGGCCGCCGACAACA
Organism: Pseudogymnoascus sp. 03VT05; assembly: GCA_001662645.1. Lineage (NCBI taxonomy): Eukaryota > Fungi > Ascomycota > Leotiomycetes > Thelebolales > Thelebolaceae > Pseudogymnoascus > Pseudogymnoascus sp. 03VT05. The sequence continues at coordinate 100,777 of KV459422.1, forward strand.
GCAATTCTCGGCGACGGCAGCAAACTCACGACAGCAGCAATATTTGTGACAACAACAGCAATTCTCGACAGCAGCAACAGCTCCTGACGGCAACAAACACGCTTTCTAAATCCACCAAACGAAAGAATCTAAAAGAAATCACCGTGCGCCGCACCCACCAAACGAAAGAACCCGATAAATTTCACCATGCGCCGCTTTCCGTATACCTGCAATTCCTCGAATACGAATGCAACCATCATAATAGGAGAGTGCTCCGAGTGATTGATTATTCGATGACTCAAGGCTTCTGGTCCACATCGAAAGCTCTCTTGATAGCTTGTGGGTTTTTGTTATGCTACTACCCTAGCTGAGAATAGGTAGGAGAGGTTCAAAGTGATGAGACTTATCGACAAACACTCAGTGATTAGGTAGGTGCCTTTTATTTCCATCTTAGTTGCTGTAAATACCAGCTATATGTAATTCCCTCCCCCTCCTCCTATCACTTCCACCACCCCACCCCCCTCAAACCTCAAACCTCACACCCTCCTAAAATAACACGTACAAATACTCTGTCCCTCCCCCCCCCCAAACCTAAACCTCCTATACTCCACCCTACCCCCCCACTCCAACCCCCCCCTTTCAAACCACCCCCGTACCTCCTCCTCCGTCCAATTACAACTCGTCACCACCGCCCACCCCCCCCTCCTCACCACCTCCCTAACCCTCTCCACATACCTCTTCCCCGCCTCCGGATCCCCCATCAAACTAACCGCATCGAAAGTCCCCTTGTCCAGTACCACATCCCACCCATCCGCGTTAGGGCCCGAGAGCACCGCATCTGCCGGCGAGGCAAGGACGTCCCATTCTACGAACTCCACCGCCCCGTCTACAAGCCCCCTCTCCGCCGCCACAGCGCGCGCGAAGGAGATGGAGGTAGCGCTGTAATCCGTCCCCATCATGCGCCCCCTAAACAACTTCCCCCCCGCGCCTTCCTCTGAGCCCCCCTCTTCCTCTTCGTCATCGCTATCCTCCGCCCTCACACCTTCATCCCGCAGGCGAAACAGGAGATGTCCATTCCCCGTCCCCAGATCCAGGAAACTAGTAGTCGCGGGGTTGATATCGAGGGTGGAGGAGCGGAGGAGGGTGACGAGCTTGTCTTCGGCACTGGAGTCGTCGAACCAGATTGTGCCTTCGTCGGTGGGGTCGGCGGCATGGTTGGTGGATTCGCGGGTGTAGAGTGCGTCCCAGCTGAGTTGTGTGTTAGTTAAGAGTTTGGGGATTTTTATGGGGAGGGGGGAGGGGGGGGGGGGGAGATAGATTGCTAGAGGGGCGCGGGGAGGGAGAGGGGACGTACTATTCCTTCGTTCCCAGCTCGGAGGCCTCGAGTGGCGCGGGGGTAGCGGGCGTCTGGTCGGCCATTTTTCGAAGCTGTGCTGGGGGAATGTGAGGTCGTGGATGGGGTATGGAGCTTTGGGTTGCGATGAGGGGCAGATTGCGGATCGGGGATTTTTGGTGGTGGGTTAATCAGATGGAGGGGGAAAATCGATAGGCAGAGTTAACTAATACGGCAGGCGGTGAGGGTTGGGCTGTCTAACTACTTTCGTATAGCTCGGTTTGGGGTCACTTGGGGTGTGATGTATGATGTATGTACCCGGATTCAGAAAATGAAGTTGAAGATATTCAAAATTTGTGTGGTGATGTATCTAGAAGCTCGATGCAATTATTCTTGCGCAGATTGGCGCCAATTCTACTAAAAGTGCGCACAATCAGGGTCTCATATCACGTGATACCAGTGTTACAGGGTGGTTTTTATAGCATCTCTGATTAATTTCACGTGATACTAGTATTGGGGATTAGTAGTGGTTTATAGCATCTCTCATTACAGTTCTAGCAACAAGAACGGTTCTGGTATTGCTGCTCCTGGTCTAAAACAACAGTGAACGCATCATCAACTAGGAAACAAAAACTGTCTGTCTCCTTCAAAAGAGATGCCGTCCACATCATTTGTCATGCAAGCATTCCAGAAGAAAAATCACTGTCACGAATTGTCATTATTTGACTTCCCCCTCTCTCCCTACAGCAAACCGCTATCTCGATAAAACGCTCTGCAGCAGCTTTCCCAGATTTATGTCCACCCCCTTCCTTCCCTCATCTATTGCGTAATCTGCATCTCGTCCGAGGACACGGCGCTCGCGGCCGTCGTGGCGAAGTAGCGGACGTCGACGTCGTCGTCCTTCTGCAGCTTCTCGAGGTTGGGAAGGATGCGCTCTTGGATGGTCTCGAGGCCCTTGGGGGACGGGGTGGGGGACAGGCCGGACTTCTCGATGGAGTAGATGGTGCCTTCGTTGGGGAGACGCTTTAGGACGTCGATCAGTTGGCCGTAGGACTTTGCGACGTTGAAGCGGATGTTAGGGATCTCGTCTTCGACGAGCTTGTCCATCATGGGGAGGATGGATTGGGAGATGACGTCTAAGCTGACAACGGATGACAGGGTCTGCGTATAATAGTTAGCTAGGTGCGGCCTTAGATAGGTGTTGTGCAACTTACAGAGATAGCAAAGCAAGTTGTCATGCGGTAAAGGTAGTTGGGGTGTGCTCCCATGGCCATAACCTTAGGGATGATAGCCTCATTTGCCCATTCGACGCCAAAGACCTCGGTGAGCTTCTTGAGGTTGTGTGTGGCGGCTTCACGGATAGAGAAGACGGTGTCACCCAGCCAGGCCATACACAGCGATGAGAGTTGCTCATCAAAGAATTTCACGCCCAGCTGGCTAGCAAGGAGTGGGATGTACTCAATGATGGCCAGTCTGACGCGCCATTGCTTATCCTCAGCGAGCTGCACAATAGCTGGGAGGAGGGATTGCGAGAGGAGGTCGATGCCAATAACCTGGTTGACAAGTTCGAGCTTGGAGATGATGTGGAGGCGGACGTCGGGGAATTCGTCCTTGAGCATTTGGAGGAACATGGGGAGAAGGTGGTCGATGGTCTCTTGCTTGCCAAGTATCGGAGCAAGGCCGCTGATCTGCGTGCCAAGCGCAGCACGGACATGCTGGGAGCTGTCGGAGACCAGGTCCTCGATCGTAGCCATAATGTCGTTAAGCAGGGTGGCCCTGTCTAACAGAAGACAGAAGCCGGGGATTTGTCCTGCAATAGCAGTTCTAACCTCCGCCTCGCTGTCCTTCAGCAATTTAACAAATGCTGGGACAAGGTCCCTTGTAACAACCTCGTCATCTACTGCTTTCGCGATCTGTGAGACGTTAGTAAACCGCCAAGGTTACATTTGTTAATTACGTCAAAATCATACCTTCTCGAATCTATCCGCAACCATATATCGCACCCTCCAGCTCTTGTCTTCGATGAGGCTCCTCAAAGAAGTCAAGAGAACTCCATGGCTTGACTGCTGCTCTTTTGGCACCACTTCCGCAATTGCGATTAATATCTCTACCGTCAATAACCTAACACTGTCCTGGTCGTCATTCGCGAGATGCTGGAAAAGGGGTATCATTTCTTCGACAACTATCGTTGCAGGCATCTCCTTGACAAACTTTGACAGGTTGTTTGATGACTGTCTCCTCACCATTGGCGTCTCGTCGTGCACAAGAAGTCCGAACTGCTGGCGCAGCTGCTCCTGCATCGGAGGCGAAGCCTTCTTGTATGGAACATTGTAGAGACCTGTCGCGGAGATTTTTGATGTGAACCAGTCGGCCTTGGAAAGTCGGATCGTAAGTGGAATGAAGTACTCCTCGACCTGGTTTGGTGACAGCTCCTCGCAAATCTTATTCAAGGACTCTACTGCCTACGCGCATATTTTAGCAACAGTTGTAATGCGTCGCGAAAGATTTCTCACCTTGTCACGGACAAGCGGCTCTTCGATCGCAGCGAGATTCTCGAGAGGTGAAAGTAGAACATGACCCCACTCTGGACCCCCAACGTACTCCACGAAGTTCCCGAGCTCTGCGCTCAACGCCGTGAGAACCTCATCCTCATCTTCTACGGACTCTGTAACCTAGTATCAGCATATGTCGCGACGTTACCATACCGTATACTACACGTACCATCTAAGAAGGGAATCAGCTCATCTCTTGTGCGTTCTGGGCCAAGCGCGAGAGCGATTGTCGACAGTCTATGGATTGCATTCAATCGAAGCAAAACGTCGTCGTGCTATATATATGTGTTAACCATTTGCCCAGCTTCTCGCTCTGCTGGCTCATATAAGGACGTTGTATCAACATACCTTCAACTCGTCGATGAGCACAGCTATTGGGTAGAGCTCCTCCGTCTTATCTATGCCTTCGGCCATGCTGAGAAGCTATTGAGGATCTAATGTGCCAAGTTGAAGACACCGCTAGTTGAGCTCGAGGCAGCTATTAAATCCGCTTTGGCTTCGAGAGCGGTGGTGAGAGGGTCGGTCCTGATCGCGTGTCGGAGGCGGCTGCTCTCTGCAAGTGGGGTGATAGCAGACAATGTTGCTATCTTCGTGGCTATATGGGACAAGAGAACTGTAATGGAAGAGTCTACACGCGTCAGCTTATGTGCAGGCTATTGTCATATGGCCATGAGGTTCGGTGTAGATAGAGGCGGGGTCTTGGAATGTAATGATGACGGTGGGTTGGGGTTGTAGCCGCCCCCATATCAGGCCAGCGAGCCCTACACACAAAGCTGGTGCTGGGCGGGCAGAGGGGCAACACGAACCTGTACAGCTTCGCCCAATTGTTGAGATGTTATATTCGACTATGCACAGGGTTGTCGTTTCTCGTTGGTATGCTTGGGCTGTATATTGAAGTCAAATATCCGGTGTACCTTGTTGTGTCTTAGCATGCGAATTAAAGGTGGAAGTTGGTGTGCACGGACCACTTAATTTTGACGACGTTCAGAGTTCGACATTGACTCAGCGCATGATAAAAAGAGCCAGAACGCGCCGGAGATAACCACAGGTGCGCCAACAATTCTGTGCGCTCCTGAATATAAATTCGAATCTGCCGCTTTAAATTCGAACATATAGGCTGATCACTTTCTGCAAAAATGCCTACCATCGGCGTCGACAAGGCGGAGTTGTTCAAGGCTCTTGGCCGAGAGTGAGGGGTCCTTGTGGGATAATCCAAGAAAAGCTTTGCTAACTACTCTCACAGATACACCACCGATGAGTTCGAAGAGTTATGCTTTGAATTCGGAATCGAACTCGACGAGGATACCTCGAATAGCCCACGGCCGATCGTTAACGGCAAGGAGGAGGCACCACAACTGAAGATCGAGATCCCCGCAAATCGCTATGATATGCTGTGTTTCGAGGGGATTGCCCTCATGCTCCAGATCTTCCTCGGGAAATTCCCATTGCCAAACTACAAGCTGGTGACCCCGCCGAGCGGAGAGCTACAGACCCTCACAGTGTCGAAGGAGACCGCAGAAGTCCGCCCATATGTCTCAGCAGCCATCTTGAGGAATGTCACCTTCACACAAGCAAGCTACGACTCTTTCATTGCACTTCAAGATAAGCTGCATGCCAACTTGGCCCGTAACCGGACGCTGGCATCCATCGGCACTCACGACCTCGATACGCTCCAGGGACCTTTCACATACGAGGCGCTCCCACCAAAGGATATCAGCTTCATCCCTCTGAACCAGACCAAGAAGTTGAACGGCGAGGAGCTTATGCAATTCTACGAGACTGACAAGCACCTTGGCAAGTTCCTCCACATTATCCGCGACAAGCCAGTATACCCTGTTGTCTACGACTCGAAGAGGACTGTGTGCTCGTTACCCCCCATCATCAACGGAGAGCACTCTAAAATTACACTTAAATCGAGGAATGTCTTCATCGAGTGCACAGCAACAGATAAGACCAAGGTTGAGATTGTAAACAACATTGTGGTCTCCATGTTCTCGCAGTACTGTGCGGAGCCTTTCACAATTGAGCCAGTCAAGGTTATTTCAGAGCACAACGGCGAGACTAGGATCACCCCAGATCTTACTTACCGCCGCTTTGAAGCAGAGGTCGACTATATCAACAACTGCTGCGGCCTCTCAGAAACCCCTGAGCGCATCTGTGAGCTCCTCACCAAGATGTGCTACAAGGCCACTCCTTCGGCGACCGACAAGAACATCCTCGATGTCTCCATCCCACAAACCCGTGCTGACGTCCTGCACCAATGCGATATTATGGAAGATGTTGCCGTAGCCTACGGCTTCAACAGGCTCCCGAGGAGCAACCCCAACAAGTCCGCCACCATCGCCAAACCACTGCCCATCAACAAGCTCGGCGATATTGTCCGCCTTGAGTCCGCCATGGCCGGTTGGACCGAAGTCATGCCTCTGATCCTGTGCGCTCGCGACGAGAACTTCAGCTGGCTCAACCGCAAGGACAACAACACAGCCATCACGCTCGCCAACCCCAAGACCGCAGAGTACCAAATTGTGCGCACCTCGCTCCTCCCCGGTCTCCTGAAGACCATCCGCGAGAACAAGAAGCACAGTCTCCCGATCAAGGTCTTCGAGGTCTCGGACGTGGCTTTCAAGGACGAGACTCTCGAGCGCAAGGCCCGCAACGAGCGCCACTTTGCTGCTGCTTGGTACGGAAAGACCAGCGGGTTCGAGATGGTTCACGGTCTTCTTGATCGCGTTCTGTTGATGCTGAAGCAGGATTTCCTGATTGCGGCGGATGTGACGAGCAAGAGCTTGGACTACAAAGTTTCCGAGAACCCGTCGAAGCAGAACGGATACTGGATTGAGGAGATCAACGAGGAGACCTTCTTCGCTGGCCACGCGGCTGCCATCTGGCTCCGGATAGATGGAAAGGAGGCGAGGGTTGGAGAGTTCGGAATCCTGCATCCTACCGTGCTTGAGAAGTTCGAGCTGAGGTAAGTTTCTACAGACATCTTTCAGTCCCAATTTGCCACTAACTATTTTACAGATATCCGGTCAGCACGCTAGAGATCAACTTGGAGGTGTTCTTATGATCAAAACGAAAATAATGTGCACACGGAGATATATGGATCAGAGCTCTCAAGCTCCAAAAGCATCGCATGTAGTATCACTCATAGCAAGCTAGACCCGAAGTTATGATAATGTGCATGATCAACGCTTTGACTAACTGATATGTCGTCTTACAACGCGTTTTAAAGCTCAAATCGCTACGTAACTCCATAATCGCTGTCCAGGCTATCTACATCTAACCCAGTTTTCATATGTGCCCAATCATCAATACCGTTATTTCATTGCATCTCAACCTCCGATTCCTCTGCGTTCCGTGAAGCCGGGGTTCTCGATCCTAATCCACCTTGTGATTGCGCTATACCCCCGATGCTTAGGTTTGATAACGTGCTTCGAAGGCCAGAAAGTCCAACTGCGTTGCCGCTATTGAGCTGCCTCGGACTCGCGTTAACAGCAGTGTCCGGCTTTAGATCGCCACTAACCACGTCTGAATTTGCCGTCTCAACCTCGGTCAAGACTCCCGTACTGGCGTCTCGAGATGCAGATTTCTGGTGAAATTGCTCTACAGGGGGGATGCTTGGCCCATTCATCTCTTCGTCTGTTTTGCCAAAAAGCTCGAACCACCATTTCACCTCCTCAAGACGAGGAAACAATAAACGCTCTTTACCCCTAACATGGTCGTCTATCTCGCCGCCATCCCAATCAGGATTTAAAAATTTGGCACGGTCCGCTAGGATGTAGTCCCATACGCTCCTGGTCAGTTTGGAGACTTGCGCGTCCAGGCGTGCCTTTTCATTGTTGTGCAGAAATGTACCGTACTGGCAAGAGTATGTATGGTAGAGGAGGCGTCTCAGGAAGTGCTGGTTGAACTCAAACCGCTTCGGATGTTGCCTTATAAGTTGGTACACTGCATCAAGGAACTGGTGGAATACAGGACTCGTTTCGTTCTCTTTAGTTGCCTCCTCTTCCTCGGGCGTACCTTTCGCAGGTGCACGGAACAAACCAGGCGTCTCTTCGTATATTGGCTCGCCATCTGAATCAACCTCATCGGTGGGGGTTCTCTTCGTGAAAAATCTCTTGGTTTTCGCCAGGGCATTCTCAATTGTCTCATTCCGTGGCGCATCATTCAGTCCTGGTTGGACAGAAGAGCCTGCGAGACCGTCGTATTCGGTCGTAAACCACTTCTCAGAGTTGAGATATCCATTTCTATGTTGAAACATATGCCCAAACGCGAGCCAGTCCTTCTCTATCAATACTATAAAACCATCTAAAGTGCGATAGTATGGGTCCAGCATTATTTGAGACAAGGCGCTAAGTTGGCTGGTTCTATCCCATCCATCGGAACAGTGGATCAAGACATGTGAGTGGTGGATGCCAACCTGTCTAGCAATGAGTGCAGAGCCGTCCAATATGTTGGCAATGTGCTTGAGCCAGTTACTCTTAGCAAGGAGATCGCGGTTTGGTGGTAACGGTGTCAGATCGCCATCTTTAAGAGCTTCCACAACCTTCCGTAACGAATTCCGCATAACGTGGATGTTGTCAATTCCAAGATACGCCTTCGCCGCAAACTTATAATTATCCATATTTTCAGAGCCAAACCCAGCGGCATGCTGGGCTAAAGCATTCACTGTCGGACGTGCGTCAACAATGAGGTTGCGGCGCTGCGCGCCGTAAATACGCGGCTGCTCTCCGTCGTCGTCCGCGGTAGCAATCATTATGTCTTCCAACTTCTCTATATCTGTCTCAGCCATGTTGGCATCTTCGGGACTTATTTCAACAATGTCGAGTTGGCTCGCAGTTGGGCTAGACCGTTTATCCGGTGTCGAGCAAGCTGAAATGTTATCAGAAGCTGAAAAACAGGCGCCCACAAGTTTCTCATCTTGCACGCTTCGGGCTGAGCGAATGCCAACGCCCGGTTGTGCGCTTCGTGTAATGGAGCAGTTATTGACTGGATGTAGGTATGTTAAGGCTGGTATGCGTGCTTTCGACCGGAATTTCGCAGCGTAGTTGAGAACATTGTCTGATATGCTGGTAGGCACCACAAGCAAAGCCGGGTATGTCGGTGAAAACGCGTAGTCTGAATTTATCGTCGAAATTCTCCAACCCTGATCAATGCCCTTCTCGCTGATCCCTTGTCTCTTCCACTCTGCTTTCGCATCGTATATCTCCCACCCCTTTATCGGGTCTTCTTTCGGGTTGCCCTTATAACGGTAGGCATAGAGTTTGTTGATCCGTTTTAGGCGACAAGTCAGACCTCTGATGCTTTCAAACACGTCTTTGGCCTGGACGGGATCATCAAAGTTGAAAGTAATAGAACTGAAGTCTCGGCCCCGTATGCGAATGTTGGAGGGAATGGCGGAACCGGGGGCGGTTGGACGGAAGGTGCAGCGTGAAATAATGTGATATGTAATCCAAAACTCGCTCGTCTTTTGCGCCAGAGGGTTCCCCTCTTTCAGATTTATCCGCTTGCAAGAGTATATGAGGTGGTGGTTCGTCAAATGAAGTGTGCCTTTGAATTGCTGCCCGCCGTTACTGAGCGCCTGAACCCCCTCAACCTGTAGTCGGGATTTAGTCTCACAGTCATATTACGGCTCTGGCAGAATACTAACCTTGGGGATTCTAATTTTCTCCATGATAGTAATGATTTCTATTGTTGATCGGAGGATAGGGGCCGGATCTGAGAACTGTTGCGCAGTTGGGCCTGAAGGATTGTCGTCACCTTGGAATCAAGAAGACATAACACTTGCTTGGCAAGCTTGTATTAACAGAGCGAAACTAATAAAAAGTATTGATACAAAGTCCTCAATATTGGGGCCCAACGAAAGAATAGTATGTAGAAGGGAGAACAGGTAGAGCCTGAGTGGGATTGCTGTATTATGATATGCCCCTCAGTCAGCGACCATTGCTCCTGCCGCCATCGTCCTTGTATCCGGCGAGGTTACCACAAGGCTCGCCCGCGCTAGTGTATTCTTATCTTAGCGTGTTTTTGGGTCAACCATGAGGCTTATCGCTTATCGCCCACGGCGAATTCTCGGCAGAGAATAAGGGTTACAGGGGATGCGTAGCCCTAAATGTCCCAACCGGTCAATCGCGAAACTTGAACGAGGTGTTCCTATCGCCGCGCCGACTCCATTTCCACCCCACGACCATCGACGACCAGCAAGTTTTGAACCTCACACACAGGTTCAATTCACCCTCACAAACCACAATCATGGCTTCCGGTGTCCCAGGTGCCGCTATGTATGCTTTCCCCGTCACCCAGTTGGAGAAAAAAATATTATAAAAAGTCGAAAGTGCGCAATGGAATCATGATCGCTAACAGATTTCTTCTACAGCTCCAAGAGGAGGAAGTTCATCGCAGATGGTGTCTTCTACGCCGAGCTGAACGAGTTCTTTCAACGCGAGCTTGCTGAGGAGGGATACTCCGGTGTCGAAGTCCGCGTCACCCCCACCGTCACCGACATCATCATCCGCGCAACTCACACCCAAGAAGTCCTCGGAGAGCAGGGACGTCGCATCCGCGAACTCACATCCCTGATCCAGAAGCGCTTCAAGTTCCCAGAGAACTCCGTCTCCCTCTACGCTGCCAAGGTCCAGAACCGTGGTCTCTCCGCCGTCGCCCAGTGCGAGTCCCTCCGCTACAAGCTCCTCAACGGTCTCGCCGTCCGTCGTGCCTGCTATGGTGTCCTCCGCTTCATCATGGAGTCTGGCGCCAAGGGTTGCGAGGTTGTCGTTTCCGGTAAGCTGCGCGCCGCTCGTGCCAAGTCCATGAAGTTCACCGACGGATTCATGATCCACTCCGGTCAGCCAGCCAAGGACTTCATCGACTCCGCTACCCGCCACGTTCTCCTCCGCCAGGGTGTCCTCGGTATCAAGGTCAAGATCATGCGTGGATCTGACCCTGAAGGAAAGTCCGGACCAACCAAGTCCCTCCCCGACTCCGTCACCATTATCGAGCCAAAGAACGAGGACCCAGTCGTCCAGCCAATGTCCCAGGATTACGGTGCAAAGGCCCAGGCTGCTCAGGCCGCCGCTGAGGCTCAGCGTGCTACCGAGCAGGGTGAGGGTGAGGCTGCTGCCACTGAGGAGCAATAAGTCATTGGTGTCTGATATCGACGGGCGTGTGGGTCATTTGCATTCGAGCTTTACGGTATATCCTGCCGGAGGCTTGTACCGTTACAATAATTGAACGGGTTCACAAACAAAAGATTATGACGTGCCAATGAATATGTGAACTTTCCACAAGCTAGAACCTTTTGTTTTGCCTCTTAAGTGCAGTGCTATCACCGGGCCTAGATTTTAGAAATTTGATCATCATTGTACGCTTATGCCAGATATCTGATGTATAAGTACATTTAACCCAAAATGCGAGTTGTGTAGTAACAGTAGCACCCCCTAACGCCATAGCCCCATGCATCGTCTCGATATATAAACGGAAATACTCACGTGGAGGCTTATCCTCCCTACTACCAATACATTCCCTGTCCCCGGTAACCAAGGCCGTTCCAGATTCCACCACCAAAATATGAAACCAGACATGTGCGCCATAAATTCCCTCCCTTAAAGCCTCGGCGAGCGCATTGGCGAGCGCATGGGCGACCGCGAACCGCCCCTCGACGAGCGTGAGCTATTTCGAGATACATCGATCGGCTTGATGAAATTGCCATTGGCCTTAGCCTCGGATTTTCCATTGAGTCGTAGGGGGGCATCATTCTCGCTCTCCTCGGTCAAGTCGTTCAAGCCCACATTCTCCTCGTCATCATACGAGCGAATGAGCCCGTCTCGGTCACTTCGACCGTAGCCGCTGCCAATGCTGTGTCTGGCAGGGTCGCCGACGCTCCTTCGCGCTTGCATGCTTCGCCTTGTCTGAATGCTGGAGATCATGTCTGTTGCGATGCCATCGGTTCCTTGTCCACTCAACATCCTGTGTCCATTGGGGTCATCTCTTGAGAGATTCAGCAAGTATACACCAGTGAAGATGGTAAGGAAGCCGCAGAGAAGAGAGATGGTGTTGACCGCATTAGTCGTGTTGAAGCCGCCAAATAGGATGAATGAGGCACAAAGTGTAGCTGTGGTGAATGTAACATAGTACACTGGGTTGACACTAAAACCGTGTGAGGAAGTAGTTGGATTGGGGCATTGGGGGTTCGGATCTTACATGGAAGTTGGGAACTGGCTTAGAGCCTTGTTGAAGTAATTCATCTGTGTCAGAATGCAAACTGCAGTGACAATCATGAAGACGTATGTCGACGGGTGCGAAAATTGATTTTTGCCCGCAAAAGTCAACTTCAATGCAATGCCGAATGCCTTCACCGACATCACCGAAATCGATCCGACGGTAGAGCAAATAGAGATAAACACCAGCGGGTTCTTGCGCCCATATATTGGCGCAACCTTGTAGATCATGACAGCGGTGAAAACACCGACGATCAGGCAGTAAAGCAAGAATCCTATGTAGGGGTTAGGAATGAAGCAACAGGTGATGGCCAAGGAGACTCACCTGGTTGAATGGCATAGTGCAGAATCTCGTCAACAGTCTCAATATCAGCATCCGGAGGGGCGTGAAGCACAATGATAACTGATCCAATCAAACATATCGCACAACCCAATTTTCCCAGTGTTCCAAGCTCTTCCTTTAGAAAGTATGACCCGAGAACGGCGCCAATTAACACGCTCAATGCACCTAATGGAGTGACTAAAATGGCTGGCGCGAATGCGTATGCTGCAAAGTTGGCGATCTCCCCAAGAATCACTGGACACGACGTCAGAAATGGAAGAACTCAATGGAGCAGAGGCCATACTTGTAATTATGCCAGCCCACCATATTGGACTCTTGAGGTATGTAAATCCTTCTCCTTCAAACCCGAGATGCTCTTCTGCGTGCATCAAACCCTAGGTAGAGTCAGTATTCGGAGCGTAATGTGGCTTTGCCTCGGTAACAGGTTCGTCGGGAGCGTGGCGTACCATTTTCGTAATAACAAAACTCGTGCCTAAGAAACCCCAATTAGCTACGTTGCCATTATGATGTATACGCATCGCTCACCTATCATCAACGTGGACGCGACGGCCAAAGCCAATCCGATATATCTACACCATGACAATCAGCCTCTAATTCCCCCACAACGCGCCAGCGCAAGACGCTGGTGCCCAGAACCCGATTGACGTACTTGTCGTCTATCATTTTGGAGGCAGGTCGCTACGGCGACACGTGGGATGTGTGTGTAACGTCTTTGAGCTTGCGCTCGAGTCCTAGGAAGCTGCTTCAACGGTTGCCGGGGGACGGAGCAATAGAGCCCAGTGTTCGAGCAGGAGCATCTGCAGACAGCTCGGCGTTAAGGTAAGCCTCGCAAGAGCGTGTCGATGATGGTGTTCGGTATGCGACTCTCCATGCGGAGGGTTTGTTGTCCCCGTGCGATTCAGTCGAGACCTTCTCGCGGAGCAGGGGCCTCGGGAGCTTGCGCGTCAGGGATGGTATTCACAGGTTTCGGGTCCGCGATGGGTGGGATTATCGCTGGGCGTCGAAGCTGTTCCCGCGACGGTATTGCTCGTGGTAAAGTTGGTTGAAAGTCGAAGTTATGTATGAGGGGTCAGTCCAGACAATAATTCTGGCTTCTTGCCGTTCTCACAAGGACACCAGGAACATCGCGGTTAAGCGAGTTGAAACATGGCCCCGCCCCTGCACTCCAGCCGCCCCCTTACGCTCATTTATACTCGTACGATTAGCGCAAGTTTGATTTACAGTACGTACGAAGATCTATATAAATAAGTTCGTGGGTCAGTATATTACGTATGCCTCAACGGTTATTACAGCAGGTATCACTGCTATATATGATTCAGTCTCCAGCAGCAATTGAACACCATTTGGGCTCCATGGCCTCGCCTTCACTGTATGGGTTTAACATTCCGTAATTGTGGTATGAATCGCAATTCACGTGAAGCTAAACTATGTAGTCCAAACACAGCCTCCATCGTCCCCACATTTCAATACCGATAGGGCAAATTCCTCCCCAGCACTCGAGGACGCGCATGCGATCCACTCCACCACGGCCCGGCAATACGATACATATGGAAGTGGCCAAGATCTCCCTCTCCTGATCGATCTTATTTCCGAAAGAAGAAGTCCGTATGCTCCATCCCATCCCAACTCCATCCGAGAACCCTTTTTGAAGCCGTGCAATGCAATTGAAGAAGCAAGGAAACGCAGAAAAGACCAAAAAATGCTCTCGCACTTGCTTAGAGCTTTCTGCAGTGGCGGAAAGTGGAGGCCTTATAGATATTACAAGATTTTGATACAAACGAAGAAGGGGTATTGAATGATTAATGGGAAAACAGGGGGTAAAGGGGTGCAGTGTCAGTGTGATTAGTAACATACCTATGCGAATTGGCGATTAACTCGCATTTTTCATCCATAACCTTGTCGATGTCTGATATGTCGATGTTCTGTGCTATCGCAGCAGATCATAAATGGTGATGTTGGTTACTGACATGCACTTCGAGAGTGCTCGAGCTCCTCTTCGGGGAAATGTAATGGCCAGTTCCCAAGGCAAACAAGTGAGGATGAGGACGTTGATAGTCGCGCATAAGCACATCATTGACGTATAAACAAGCATCTCCGATCATGAACGGGGACGCTTTGCTTCTGTTCTGTGGTTAGCAGGTTGTTCTATTCGGAGTGGACTGTAAATCCTACCTTGACCGTCAATGCCATTCGCCTCCCCATCCTCCTCATGTGACCTCTTCCCTGGTACCAGTGATTTCGCAGGTGTCGTGGGTCCTGAGCCTGCAAACAGGCTGACCTCGTCGTCGTCATCATAATCGATCTCATCCGTCTCCTCTTTGTGGTTCTGGTTGGAGTCTGTTACCGCAGGTTTATCTGCCTCATCGTTCTCAACGAGAGCAGACAACGACCCATCAACATCATCGTCTTCGTAACTTATTTCAGCTCCTTCATTTTCCGCGTTTTTATTATTCTGGGTGTCAGAAACTGTGGCCTCGGTATCAATGTTAATATGGCCAGGTTCTTCGCCATGTTCTGTTTCGCCATTTTCGCCATTTGTCTCTTGGACGTGGCCATCTTCGTTTTCAACGTAGTAAGATGCATCCACTTCATCTTCATATGGGACTTCTCCCCCGTATTCTCCATTGTCTTCATGCTCATGTTCATCAGCCCCAGCTTCAAAACCTTCGCCCACTTCGTCTTGATGCTCATGCTCATCGGCGCCAGCTTCGAAACTTTCGCCAACTTCATCTTGATACTCATTCTCATCAACGCCAGCTTCGGCTTGATGCTCATGTTCTTCAGCAGCAGCTTCAAAACCTTCGCCTACTTCGGCTTCTTGGCCAATATTCTCATTAGTAGAAGCAACATCATTTGCGGAATCTACAGCCCCATTCACATCTCCAGGGGCATCTATACTTGGCCGTGCAGTAACATCAGTCTCTTTTTCTCCGTCAATTGTCTGCGAGCTCGAACGGCGGCTCTTATCGGGGGTTTCATTGGTAGCTTGATGTTCCGCTGCAGGGGCTAGTCACAGTTAGAAGATGAACATCAGAAAGTGTGAAAGGTAGAATAAATTCGGACATACCAGGTTGTTCATAGTCGGTCTCCTCCTGCTTTGGGGCAGTTTCGACTCCATTCCCGCCTCCAGCGTAATCTTCGTCATCGTAGTCAATAAGGTCACCACCTTCTTCCTCTTCTTCATGGTTCCCATTTGCTTCGGGTTTGGTCAATTCCGCGTCATGCTTCTCGTTCGTTGGCTCACTTGGCTCATTTTCCTTTACCACGACAGGAACTCCGGTTGTATCAAGTTCAGCTGCATCTGAAGTTGTAGGTTTTTCTACTGTCGGTGCCTCCGCAGCAGGGGATCCTAGAGAAATATCTTGGACAGAGCCAACTTCTGTCCAATCTTCTCCCAATTCAAGATTTTCCACGTGTTCACTTCCGTCGGCATCAATGCCATTAATATCGAATGCCTCAGACTCCCCCCAAATTTCCAGGCCGTTATCCTCGTTCCAAGAGTTAGCCACCTCCCGCAGTCCTTTACCTTTCTGCGCATCTTCAACAAGGTTTGCAAAAAATCGACCAAACTCGGATTTGGTTGCTAAAGTTACGAAAAGCGTTGGCCAGGTGTCCGCGCCATCGTTTCGAATAAGAGTGGTGTGAAGATCAACCATTTGGGAGAAAGTTATTTCAGTATTAGCAATAGAAGTCTGGAAATGGTTAGTACAGGTCTACAAATATCCGGAGGGGTTACTTACTTCACAGGTTTCCAGTCCCAAATCATCGATTGTGAACACTAGTTCATCACCAGCAGGGATTTCATCATGGAGGATGTCCCGCAGGACCGCGAAAAGGTCACACAGTGGCTCCTTCAACACAGATGAATCTTTTAAGAAGTAGGAATCCGGATCATCGGACTCAGACGATGCCACCAGCGCGTATTCCGATCCTTGATAGCTCACAGCGATATTACGCTCCTCAGATATCAAATTGTGTTCAATATTCGCCTTTTGTTCATTCTCATCAACGCCGGGTGCTTCATCATGTTCTTGCTCTTGTTCTTCCGGGGCTTGGGGTGGGCTTGGTGGGTTTATATTTTCCACTTCCTGTGGTTTCTCACTTGATATAGGTGGTGATTCCTTATGAATGGTGGGAGACGGTGTCGGTTGTGCTGCAACTTTTTCAGCTATTTTAGAAACTTCTTCAGGTTGGAGTTCTTCAGCTTGAACAGCCTGTGCGAAACTTATCGTGTCATCCGCAGGCTTATCGTTTGTGTAACGGTCCTCGCTCTGGAGAGGGCTCGGGACGGCGTTGGAGGGAAAGGTATGTTCTTCAATGTCGTGGGGCCTCAGCATTTCCAGTTCGGAAACATCAATCGTCTCGGTGTCAATGGCATCCTGGAGCTCTTCTTCGGGCACATAATCAGCATCTTCCATGTTATACGATGCATTATCTTCATCAAGCATCACGTCATCGTTGGTGCCTGCTTCTGATCTGGCGTCTTCAATGATGAAGTCCTCGTCGTGATTGCCGGGCTCGATGTCTATGTTGATGTCGATATCATCGTCGACATCGTGCCCGTCGTAGGAGATCTCCATTTCGTCGACGACCATTTTGAACGCACCGGGCCTAGGGCAGCCGGGTTATCGATATCAGAACGTGTCGTAATACGGTGGCACCGCAAAGTTGTGTATAGCCTTGTTATAGATACTTATGTTATCTTGAGAGGCGTAGGGCTTTCGGTTTGGATGCGGCTCATTGGTAATGATGGAACTCCGGTGGTATGATGTTGGTAGGCCGGTCTCTTAGGCACACTGTGAGTAAGATCCTTCAGGGTCTATTCACCAAGATTTCACCAGAAAATCTGACAGGTTCACCTTGGAGGTTGATGGTGGCAAGAGGTGAAGGGTGAAGGGTGAAGTTCGAGATATAATAATCCTAGAACAAAGAACCTTCGGAGGGTGGCGGTAGTTGGCGGTGTTCGTGTTCGTGTTCGTGCAATAGAAGAAGATTCTTGTCCATCAATCTGGAATATTATAAAAGGAAACGTGTATATTCCCAGATGGAGAATAAGAGAAGTTGTCTCCTGGAGTGAATTTGTGGCGTTCTGGAGCTCTCAGAGCGTGGTTAATGGAAAGCTTGGTTGGACATGTTTAGGCCACATCAAAATCACGTGTTGCGGGACCCCCTGCAACTGAGCTCCCACCGACCGTGTCCACAAATGCGAGGTGCTCCTGTGAATTAGGACATGACAAACACCAGGACAACTGCCTTTTCATAAGCCTTGTTTACAGACTAATCAAGATGGTCAGTGTATCTGCCTATATGTTTTCTTTGGATCAAACCCTCTAACTATCGA
The DNA here is from genome assembly GCA_001662645.1 of Pseudogymnoascus sp. 03VT05. Classification (NCBI taxonomy): domain Eukaryota; kingdom Fungi; phylum Ascomycota; class Leotiomycetes; order Thelebolales; family Thelebolaceae; genus Pseudogymnoascus; species Pseudogymnoascus sp. 03VT05. The sequence goes on from KV459422.1 coordinate 118,541, forward strand.
TGGCAGGTCGTTCTCGCAGCGTCAATCTGCACCCGCGGGGGGAAGGCGATTGTCTCACGCCAGTTCCGTGAGATGCAGCGCTCAAGAGTGGAAGCCCTGCTTGCGGGATTCCCAAAGCTGGCAGATAGAGGCACCCAGCATACGACGGTAGAGCAAGACAATGTGCGCTTCGTTTACCAGCCTCTCGACGAGCTCTACATGGTGCTCATCACCAACCGCCAATCCAACATCCTCCAGGACATCGACTCTCTCCATCTCTTCGCGCAAGTTGTTACCAGCATATGCAGGAGCTTGGATGAGCGTGAGATCTTGAGGAACGCTTACGAGCTGCTGAGCGCCTTTGACGAGATCGTCACACTGGGATACCGCGAGAACCTCTCGATCAGCCAGATCAAGACATTCTTGGACATGGAGAGTCACGAGGAGCGCATCCAGGAGATCATCTCCCGCAATAAGGAACTCGAGGCCACGGAGGAGCGCAAGAGGAAGGCAAAGCAATTGGAGATGCAACGAAAGGAGGTCTCGAGATCCGGCAGAAACGCCCCGCCACGGGCTCCCAACTACCCTACATACACTCCAGCGGCGCGGACGCCTACTACCGAAACCTACGACTCCTATGAGGCAGAGAAGAATAAAACATACAAGGCTGCCGCACCAAAGGGCAAGGGAATGCAACTAGGGAAGAAGTCGAAGACTACAGATATGTTTGAGCGCGTCCGTGGTGAGATGGGAGTCGAGGCTGAGGACACCTCGCCTCTGGTTCCTGTGCAGACCCCAACCGCACCAGCTGGGCACGCACGCACCAGCAGCTTGCAGTCCGGCCTCGACAGGGATGCCATCCACGTCACAATCGCCGAGACCATCAACGCCAAGTTGACGAGAGAAGGCTCCGTAACCTCGATAGAGGTCAAGGGTGACCTTCAACTAAGAATATCCGACGAGTCCTTCACCAAGGTGAAGCTCGACTTGACCGCAAATGCAAGCCACGGCGCTCAATTCAAGACCCATCCGAATGTGGACCGACCCCTTTTCAACAGCTCAAAGGCTATCCAGATGAGCAACGCTTCGAAGGGTTTCCCTGTTAATAACTCTGTCGGCGTGCTGAGGTGGAGAGCTACACCAAAGGCTGATGATAGCAGCGCCATCCCCATTACCTTCACCGTGTGGGTGAACAAGGGCTCGGACAGCAATTATACCGTTACCGTGGAGTACGAACTCACCGGAGGTGATGCATTAAAGGACGTCAGTGTCATCATTCCCTTTGCCACCAGCGAGCCTGTGGTTGCCAGCTTTGACGCCACATACGAAGTATCGGGTGACAGCTTAGAATGGACTATCGGAATGGTTGACGACGACAATGCAACCGGCTCTTTCGAATTCGAAGCTCAAGCCCACGACGAGAATGAATTTTTCCCAATGCACATCAAGTTCTCCAAGACGACACCATATATCGATGTTGACGTAAGTTTCTTTCCCACATATGTCTATCGTCGTTTACTTACCCTTTATACAGGTCACTGCTGTGTCGCTGGTCGAGATGGATGAGGAGGTCACTTTCTCGAAAGAGATCAAGTCGATTACAGAGTCATACGTTATTGAATGATTTGACCATGTATTGAGCGTTACGAACGTTTCTTTAATCAGGGAGCATGGCGTCGAAGGCTGCAGGCTCTTTGAAGCTAGAAATCAATGTCGATATCACGTAGAAAAATAGACGACGCGTTATCGATTTATGAATGATGTGTTGAGTTCACGACGCGTCGGTGCCAGTGTTGGCCGAGAAATTTTATGACTTGAATTGACCTTGTATAAACTCCGTTTCTGAATGAATATCGTAGCAGTAGTAGCAATTAATATTTAATGTTTCGTCGTTGCTGCCCTCTCCTTTCCCCCAGCGTCCCCAATCGAAGACCTCGCTTAGCAAACTGAATAAACAGAACATGACGCGCCTGCCCGGCTTAGAATATATCCAACCCCAACCAAGTGAAAACATGTGCTATAAATTCCCCTCGATAAAGGCGCTGGCATGATACCCATATCCCATCCCACTACATAAAACCACAACCTCGCCATAATGGCGAACCCAATCCAGCTGCGGCTCATCGCCGAAAAGACTGTGCACTGCCCCGCCAACCCCGACCTCCTGGCCTACTGCCCGGCTATGGAATTATTGGCCGTCGGCGGCGCAGACCATAATGTCCTCATCTACCGGCTTAACGGGCAGCGGGTATTCAGCGCGAGTCAGAAGGTGAAGGGCGTGGTGTTGGAGCTGCAGAAATTGGTGTGGAAGCCAAATGGTATGGGTCCTATGCAAGCTACCTTTCACAGCATCGCTGACTTGTGACTATAGGCCAGCTAATTGCCATTGCCTGGAGCGATGGGACCGTTCGGTTGATAGGCGCGGAGAGTAATAAGACGGTGCATCAGATCACTGTATCAGAGGAGGAAGACACAGAAGTCACGTGTTTGGCGTGGACGACATACTCAGCGGCATCAAAGTCTCTAGGAGATATCCTCGCCGAGACCGGGTCATTGTGGAAAGATGCTACCGGGGGCGGGTTGAAAGGGAAGAGCGCGCAGCTGCTCGACCTCCCTCGAGATCTGGCGGCCATAGACATCGAATCGAGCCTACCCAAGCTCAGCGTCCTTCCCAGCGGGGGAACTACGTACGCCCCCCCCCCCCCCACTTCCAATCACCAACCTAAGAAGAGAGAGACTTCACTAACACCGCGCAGAGAAGACATCTTCAGCTCCCGCGCCTCCCTCGACGCCCTCTTCCGCCCCTTCGACCCCAAAGACAACGACTCCATCTCCATAATGGTCGTCGGCACCTCCACCGGCCACATCCACCTCACGATCTTCGACTCCTTCGTCATCGGCACCTTCGCCTCCCCCCTCAAGTCCTCCAAAACCTCTCGGCACCAACTAATCCGTCACGCCTCGCACCCGCATCACGCTGTCCATGGATTACTCATGAAATCCACATCCACCTTAGTTGGCGGCCTCTACTTTGTCCCGATGCACCTCGGGTTTTTGACGAGCGAGAGGAGCGATCTCTCGCTGCTGGCGTCGAGGTCGAGTGCGTTGCAGAATTTGTTGAGGTATATATATCAGGTGCAGACGCTGATGGCGGCTGAGTACCAGGCGACGCAGGATTTACCATCGAGGTTTTTGGGGAATATAGATGAGACCCTCGCTGAGCACGGGGATTGGACTATAGCGCCCGCGCTGTACCATCAAGTTGTCACAGGGCATACTCTCCCGGAAGTTAAGGAATGGCTTGTTGATGAACTTGCTGAACGTGTATGTCCCACCCTTCTCCCTCAACCCCCGCTACCCATTTCTACACCAACGCACCTCTAATACTCTACAGGGCCACAAACGCTGGGACAAAACCCTCACAACCTCCCTCTCCACCCTCCTAAAGCTAACACACACCCACCTCCTTCCTGCCCTCGAGCGCGCCTCCCTCCTCCTCTCCCGCCTCCACGGCCTCGCACTCTACCACCACCCACACACCCCCCTCGGCTTCTCCCCCTCCCAAATAAAGGCACTGCTTGATACGGTAGCGGCGCTCAATCTGGCGGCGACGAGGGTGTTAAGTGTCACGGTGGGGGAGGTGGAGGGATGGGCTGCGTTTGGGGGGTGGGTTAGGGGGGAGATTGACCGGCTGGCTGCGGGGGAGGGGGCGGTGGGGGATGATGATAAGGAGGTTGCGACGGTGCCGACGGCTAAGATACTGGAGTATATCCAAGGATCACTTACGGCTTCGCCGTTAGCGCGGTTTTTCACACCACTTGATTCCGCGGCTGCTGAATCACACACCGAAGCCCTCACCACCACAACCCCACTGTTCCCGATTATGGCAACAGCGCTTAACTCCCCAGACCCGACGAATGAGCTTCACAAAGCGCTCCCGAATATTGCATCCCTAACCGCACACCTCGCGACCCAGGCCAAAGCCGTCTCAACTGGTATCGCGGATGCAGAGAAACGAAACGTGCAGTTCGGTACTGCGCTGGAGGTTAATGTGCCCAAAGAGGTGTTGGGGGAGGAGGGGAGGGTAGATATGCGGATGTGTTCTGGTACCGGTGATGGGGAGGGGGTAGTATACATCGCCACCTCCGCCTCCGCCTCCCCCACCATATCAATCCAGCGAATTCCACTCCCCCAGGCCGCCGAGGTTTCATCAACCACCACCACCAGCGTGAAAGTTGAGATCGGCGGGATAGTAAGGGATATCGCGTTTGTAGACGAAGAAATTCTGCTGGTTCTCATCGATGGGAGAGATGGCGGGGAGGGGATGTATATCATGGCCCTCCCTTTCCTACCTCTTGCCTATGCAACCAAACTCACTAGTGTCTTGGGGAATGGGAGGAGGTTTAGAGTCGGGGAGGGGGCGGAGAGGGTTAGGGTTGGGGGGGGGAGGGTGGTGGTTGTTGGGGGGGAGGGGAGGGAGTTGAAGGTTTTGAAGGTTAGGGGGGAGGCTTGGGGGGAGGGAGAGGGGGGGGTGGAGGAGGTGAGGGGGAGGGGGGGGGTGGAGGAGAAGGAGGGTGGAGGGGCGGGGGTGGGGGATGAGATGGAAGTTGAGGGGTGAATGATGGTGTTGGTGGCGGTAGAGAAGGCAGAGTCGCGCCGGCAAGCTTGGAGAAGGGAGCTTATGGATTAGCTGGAGTGTAGAAATATAATGATTACGTATATTTATTTTTATTTTTTGTGTCGCAGGCTTGATATTAGTAAATTGGGTGGGTATGAGGGATGGCCGGGGAAGTAGCTATATTTCTATATCGAATATTTATTATATATTCCCAGCCCCCTTAAAAATATATATCTATATATATTAACAAAATGACGCTTTGCTGGATAGTACTTTAAGATATGAAGACGAAGACTGTAAAGGGGGCAAAATGAACGACCGACGACCTATTAAATAGCCAAACAGAGATGGAACGACCCAAAAAGAAATTTTAATAGGGAAAGAACGACCAATTCAAAGAAAGAAGGAAAGAACGATCGGCTCTAGAGAGAGAGAAGGGGGGGGAAGGAACGACCCTTAAAAATATTTTAATGGGGGAAGTAACGACTGACTGACTAAGTGAGGAAGGAACGACTGCATAAAAAGGGGGGAAGGAACGACCAACTAAGTGAGGAAGGAACGGGCCGTGTTAAAAAAGGGGAAGGAACGAACAACTAAGGACGGGAAAGAACGATCGCGTGTAGCTGTATTTTTGTATTTTTGGGGGGGGGTTTCGTTCCTTCCTTATATGGATGAGAAGGCTAGATGTTTTTTTTTCCTCCTTTCACTGATTTTTTCGACTTACTCCCCTTTTTTTGGGGTGGGAGGGGTGGGTGGGTTATATATTTTATACGGCGGGGAATATAATAAATACAACGCACCCTTTTTTTTTCTTCATTTGGAAATATATTCGCTATATTGGTATTGGTATAGGGTATGATATGAATACACCCCAACTATTCCACACCCTCCCCCTTCTCTTCCCGTCTTTCTCATTCACCACCCAACGGATAGGCGGCTAGAAAGTTACTCACGTTATACTGGGAGAGAAAGAAATATCGGCATATATACCCCAGGGCGCTCGTATACACATTTTGTCATCTCACGTCATCTAGAGTATTTAAACACATACTACGTACGTTATCTCACACCCCTCCCATCTCACCAATACGATACGACCTCACAGCGGACTACCGGGCGGACACACTCATATCCCAGCACCGTGTCTATATACCGAGCGGCTTCCATCCTTGGGGTCCGTCCGGCTTACTGTGTTCCATATATGCAACTTAGAAATGCAATTTAGAGTAGCCCTGGGTATGAACTGGACAATCTACCGTTGGGTAATTTTATCCCAGCCCAGGGCTCTCTCGGATATATACAGCCGCCGAAGGGAGGAAGGAGCTATTTATACATAGAGGAGTAGAGCTAATGTGGAAACAATATGGAATATATATATACCCCAAACAAACGATCGGACTCAGATAGTAATCATAACCCTCTCCGCCTCGGCAACCCGGATTAGGCGGCCTCACATCCCATCCCATCCAATTCCGCTCTCGGGCACGAATCCTAACCACAGACTCACCCACCCACCTAACATCCTCAAAACCTTCCAATATCCGATCAATCACGTACAGTACCCCAAAACCCAGTGGATCTCACCTCACCTCACCTCACCTCACCTCACCTCACCTCGCCTCGCCTCGCCTCGCATCGACTCGCCGAGATTTTCATAAGGCGTACAAGAGGGGCGTTGGGTGGATGGTCGCCGGGTAAGGCGTCCAAAGGGGGGGTTATATCTGAAACCTCCTCCCAACCGTGTACACACTTCCGACGGGGCGAAGCGGAATGTGGACCTCCCTCCCTCCCTCCAAGCCAACCCACCGGCCTGTGCCTGGCCACCACTACAGTACCAAGAGTACCTACCCGCCTCCCGATCCATCATCTTGGTAAGTCCCCAATCCCCCGTCCCGTCCAATTCCCAGTGTAACTCATTTTCCGCGGGTACACACACCATGGATGCAGACGACAGCAGGACAAGACCCGAGCAAAGCAAGCTGAGGTATGAAACACGCCAGTCTGTCTGTTCTGTCATTTTTTTGGGGGGTTTGTACGATTTCTTCAGCACAGCTCCCCACATGCCGTGTTGGCATCCTGTCATCCCATCATCCCGTCATCCTCTGGTCCCCTGCTTTTGTTCTTTGCAGGTGTAATGACTAGCTTTTCCTCCCGTATTTTCTGTCATATCCGCCCTCTGTGAGTGACAGCTCAATTTATCTGCTTACATAATCACCCTCAATTCTCCAGTAACTAACGCGTTAGTAGCACTTCTGAAGTTTGGCACTTCTGAAGTTTGGTGTGTGCGGAAACTGGTTAGGGGAGCAACCGGCCGCCGGGAGGGCAAAAGGGAAAAAGGGGCAGCGACGCTCTGATTGGGTGGTGGTAGTGTTTGTGGTAAGCTAGAGTAGGAGACTATGGTGACAAACCCCACTTCCCCCTGTTATCCCGAGATTCAGGGACGGAGGATGGGATGGGGGGGTGGGATGGGAAGTGTGGGAAGTGTGGGAAGTGTGGGAAGTGTGGGAAGTGTGGGAAGGGGATGGGATGAGGATTATGGGTAGATTAGCTAGAGATGGAGTTACACGTAGATGGCTGAGAGGGAGGTTTGTGGGTGCACAATATCTAGATACAGAGTCGGAATAGAAAGTAAGGGCGTTCGCCTCGGGTAGATAGATGGTGGCAGCGGTAAGAGTGATCTGAGACATGGACGGAGATATCTCAACGTTTTTACTGTGCTACTTTACTTTACTCTACAGTACGCCAGTACGCCAGAACGCGGGGGTAGAATATTAGTAGGTGGGTGGAGTGGTAAACAAAACAAGCCACCACCGTTAATCTCCCGGAGCAGAACAGACAGGAGACAGGAGACAGGAGACAGGAGGGGAAGTCCGATATCGATGTCCGCTGTTATGTATGTCTGATGTATGGATGGATGTTCGGGGTTCGGGGTGCGATATCCATATCCGGCGTGTGATGATGTTATGTGTGTCTCTTGTCTTGTGTGTCTTGGTATGAGTGAGAGATCCTACACTCCTCTGTCTCTCCACCGCGACGCGTGCTATATATGTCTCGTACCTTACATACAGCCTGGATAACCGTGCATTACATACATACAAGGAAGGAGACACACACACAAACACACACACAAAAACACACACACACACACATCCGGTACCTGCTACCGTGCATATCTTACTCGTAGGTGTGGTAGGAGAGCAACCACTCAAAAGTGTCAATATGCATAATGGGCACACCCTCCCTGCCACGGTAGGCTCAGAGGGCGAAACGCGAGATTTCCTGTTTCGTCGTCGGAGAGGGCTAGAGGACTCCTTTCTTCTACCTTTATGTTCGTTTTCCCTTTTCCCTTTTCCCCTTTCCTCATGCTGAATCGTACGTACGTATGTATGTATGTATGTATGTATGTATGTATGTATGTTCGATATCCAGACAAACATACTACATGGGAGTACAATACAATACAATCCTCTCCAATCCTCTCCATATTACATATTACACCTCGCACTACCTACCCTACCCCCCTCTTCTAGCGCCCCAATACTCTCCTCCTCCACCCTCCACCCTCCACCACGTCGATCGCGAAATTACAGGCAATCCCTATCCCCACTCTCCTCTACCACCCACCCCACCGGTGCAGACTATAGTACAGTACACCTTAACTTTTTTGCCTTCCTATCCCCATTTTCCCATTTTGTATCTGTGCGCGTTTGTGTGTGTGTCTGGCGTGTGCCTCGACCAACAAAAACCGACCTTCATTTCGACGAATCGCTATCTCTCGCGGCAGTCAATTGTAGACTGTTGACTGACCGGAATTCGACATCTACAGAGACACTGTCTTCTCCCGAGTCTCGCAATTCAACTCCACTCCACGTCACTGCACAGCGCTGCAGCTCGGACGGCAGACTCAGACCCTCCATCCATCGCCAAAGCGAGCGAGAGAGCCCACCCACGGCCCCTGTTTGTCCTTGACCGGAGACGCGAATTGGCATACCCATCTACACACTCCCTCGACTACTCGACTTTTATTCGTTTGCTTCGGCGTGTTCAAACGGAGACGAACAAGTGAAACTTGATATACGACGACCGTTGCACTCGACGTTCGGCTGCTTGCGAGACTACACGACTCGACTCGATACACTCACTTGGCACCGCTACTCGACTATCTACATGTCGACGCGGATACATTGCTGCTCTACGCCCACTGCTACGCGTACGAGGGCGTGAGACGGCTGGATTGCTAGTAGGGAGGGATATCTACTTTCGTTGAGAGCTACGATAAGCTCAGTTGAGGAAATATAATTTAAAGGGTGAGTGCTAGCAACCACCGACTCCCGCTTCCGCCTACCACCACCTACCACCACCATAACTAACCCCTCTCCCCAGTCGCAGGCCACAACCTGCAAAACCACACTCACCATGAACCGCTTCCGCACCAAGAAGAAGGTCAAGGCAGCCGACGAGGCGCCCGCCCGCCCCTCCAACGATTCCGCCGCGCCCACCTTGACGCCCCTGAAACCGGCCATGACATTCCGCAGGAAGAAAGAGAAGAACGAGCCGCCGCCGCGCATGGAGCTCGATCTCGTGAACGCCCTCCCCGCCTCCGACGACTTCAGGACGAGTCTCCTCATGACGGGGCTGTCAGCCCGTTTCTCCATGCTGCGCGAGCAGGACGACCCGAAGTCGAAGATTGGGAAGGCGAGCGATGATAGTGTACTCTTCCCGAAGAGACAGTCGCGGCTTAACGATTTTGGCTTCACGCCCCAGGGACTCAGTGATATTGCGGAGGTGGGATCGATTAGAGAGTCGACGCGCCGCCCGTTCGCGCTGGATAGGATGGATTCCTTCCAGTCGTCTGCGGGCAGCTCCGAGACCGACGCACAAGAGAGTATCATGTCGCGCGGCAAGCCAGCGGAGGGAAACAACCTCTTCGGCGGCCGGCAGAAGATCTACAAGATCCCCGTCGGATCGACATCAATGAAATCCCTCAACGGCGCTGGCGAGTCTGGCGGGCTCGGAGGACGCGCCCTCTACGGCGACGACGTGAGCCAATCCGCGTTCCAGAAGCTGAAGGAGCGTGAGAGAGAGGAGAGGGAGAGGGAGAACGAGAGGCGCAGTAATGAGGAGGCGTATCGCTCCGAGTCGCCTCCGCTGGGTTATAACCGCAACCGCGAGACGTCATCCACCACCTCGTCCGGGCCGAACGGGACGCGGATGTCGACAGCGGCGACGTCGGTCACCTCGCAGCGCACGCCGTCTGTGACGGGGCAGAGTAGTGCACCTACGACACCTGCGGTGCCGGGGCTGGAACGCTCGTTCACGAAGACGAAGAGGCTGTATGAGACGGGGCTGGATCAGCATCTGCATACGCAGCAGTTCTCGGCGGCAAATAGGCTGGATAATCTGTCGAGACAGGGGAGGAATCTGGGGGCGAGGAGCCCGTCGCCGGAGGGGTCGCCGATCCCGTCGCCGATTGAGGGGCCGAGTTCGAATGCGGGGAGGCAGCAGAGGGTGCCGCTTAGTAGCCCTACGTCGCCGAATAATGGTGGGTTTGACTTTGGAACTAAGCCTACTACCAAGGATGCGCTGAAGCCGTTCGTTACTACGCCGCCCCTGAGCTCGCCCGTCAGTGAAACTGACGACAAGTCGGCCCTGCCGATCCAACCCAACGACAAGGGGAAAGCTACAGCGCTGGGTGCGTTTGCAAAGCCCGCACAGCCATATGATGAGAGGAAATACACACAGAGGCAGCTGCAGATGCAACAAGGCCGCGAAACACCACCACTCCGCAAACACGCACCCCCTCAATCCTTCCTCCCCAACGTAGCAACGGGCCAGGACACCACCGCGCCACGCTACCGCGCGGGGTCAAATGCTACGTACCAATCCGATAGATCGCGGTCGTCGTCTACGCAGCGAGAGTTCTTGCCGCGTGAACGCATGTTCCCCCCCAAGAGAGAGCCGCCGCCAGAGCCGCAGCAGCAGTTGGCGTCAATGGGATCGTTCCTCACGAGTCCGGGGGATAGTAGTGCGGCGAGTTCGCCGAGGGGGAGTGGTGAGGCGACGGCGACGGCGACGGGGGCTGTGAATGCGTGGGAGCAGGCGGCGGCTTATGATGGGTTTGAAGCGCGTGCGCCTGCTCCTGCGCCGCTGGCGCCGATGGGGGGGAGGAGGGTGGAGACGGAACATCCTGCGTTTAGACAGGATAGGTTGAAGTTGAGGGATTTGGATGAGAAGAGGGGGATGTCCAAGGTTGAGGCGCCACTACGATCGCCGCCACAGCAGCAGGCGAAGGTCCCCTCGAAGAGCCCAGAGGAGGTCAAGGTCGAGAAGACAAAAGTCGCATCGCCGCTCGACTCACCGACGTTGCCAGCCAGCGGCCTTAGCGGCATCATCCGCCAACATCTCCGTAGTGAGAGTAACACCTCTTCCATCGGCGGCCCGCCATCTCCTGTTCTGGGATCGCAGTATCAGGCCGCTGATTACACCATGAATGGTAACCCCTGGGATGACACACCGGCCACCGGTGCCGCTACAGACAATGATTGGACTCCCCACCCCAACATCTCCTCCTTCCAACAACCCGCCGCTGCGACATCAAGCTCAGCAGCTACCCCCCCCCACTCCACACCCCGCGCCACCTCCCCAGCGCCCTCAGACACCCCGTCATGGGAAAAAGCGATAAACCACCACCACAGCCGCGACGCCTCCACCGAATCCCAACGCGAGCGCGAAGATTTCGCCTCCGAGCTCGCCGCGCGCCGCAAGCGCGTCCAAGACAACCTCCGCAGCTTCGCGGAATCAGACAGCCGTTCCCAGTCCCCCGTTCGCGGGGGTATGGAAACACCACCGCTGTCCTCGCAGCAGCGTACGGTGTCGGGTGGTATTGCGGGGGTAGGAGCGACGCCGCGCTCGAATCATCTTAACTTCATGAAGGGGATGACGAGTCGGGAGTCCCTCGTTCCCCGATCAAGGGATTCGTCCGCGGGGCCGGGGGGGCAGAGTAAGGCGAGGAAGATGTTGGGGATGGGGGCGGGGGAGAGGATCACGCCGCCGGGGACGCATTATGATGATCATCCGCATACGCAGAACCCGCAGAACCAGGTGCCGCCGAGATCGCATTATGACTCGGATTCGGCGGGGGGTGGGGGGTATGCTAGTAGTAATTATGATAACCCGCCCGCGCCGCCGAGGAGTGCGCCGAGGGGACCTCCTGGGGTTGGTGGTGGTGGTGGTGGTGCTGGACCAGCGGGCGGTGCGGCGCAACCGCAGGGGTTGAGGAGTTTTAGGGACAAACGCCGCAATGCCCAACGCGAGAGGGAGAGGCAGGTTATGAACCGCCATCGCGCGGGGACGGGGGGGAGTGATTCGGATGATTATTTTGGTGCTGCGGGACGTCAGCAGCAACAGATGCCACAACAACAGCAGCAGTCGAGGCAACCGCATCCTCAGCAGAGGGGCCCACATGCGGGGAATGGACAGGGGGGAAACGATAGGCATCACCCTGCTATGAGGACGCGCTCGCCGAGTCGTGATGCTCCGCCAGTGAGTTATAGAGCACCGAGGGCGGGGAGCGTAGAGAGTGGTGCTGGGAGTGGGGGGTCGCGACCGGGGACTAGGGAGAGGAGTGGGAGTAATGCTAGTGCCTCTGGGTATGGGGGGAGGGGTGGTGGCGGTGGCGGTGGTGGTGGTGGTGGTGGTGCTGGACCGGGGCCGGGACCGCAGAACAGGGGGGTGCCGGAGGGATTGGCGACTATTAATTCACCTACCTTCCCACCGCCTGCTATTCCTTTCTCTGGGTCCGCTGGTGGTGCGCCGAGTCCGAGATCGAGAAGTGGAAGCCGTTCGCAGGCGCAGCAGCCGTTGCAGGGGATGCAGTTGAATCTCGATTCTCTGGGTACAGCATACAGCGCAGCGTCGAACTCGAATAACTCCCCGCGCCCGAGCCCGGTCGTGCCGTTTGCGGTTAATTCTACGCCGGCGCTTATTCCGACACCCAACGGCATGTCTGGAGGTTCCGGGCCGACCACACCCTTAACACCGTCTTCGTCCGCGGGGTCGGGGTCGGCTGCTGCTGCTGCTGCTGCTATCGCTGCTGCTTCCGCGGCGTCTGCGGCTGCGGGGGTGGGGGGGGGGGGGAAGGGTAGGAAACGCTCAGTAAACAAAAGGGATATCTCAGACCCCGTCTTCGTCTCAAGCACCAACAAAGTCTCAACCGTCGAACTACCAACCAGCCCCGTCAAGGCCCAACCCGTCGCTACGACGTTCGGTGCGATGGGTGTGGGAGAGGGGGATGGAGGGGTGAAACCGGAGGTTCCTGCTATGGATCCGAGGAGACGGACGAGGACAGGGATGTTTTGGAAACGCCGCGATGTTTCTGCTGAGGGATCTGATTCTGCTGCTGCTGGTGCTGGTGTGGGAGGAGATGGTGGAGGGGGAGGGGGGGAGGTACTGAGTAGTTCGGTGTTTGAAGCTGATGATACTTCAGCGGCGGTGGGACCGAGAGCGAGGCAGCGGTTGAGGAAGACCAGTAGTGAGGGGGGGAACCTCGCTGCTCGTGCGCGCGCTGCGGCGGGGGGTGGTGGGGGGGGACAGGGAGGGGGGAATGGGGGGTTACAGGTTGATAGGGTGGTTATGCCTGTTAGTGCTGGGGCGGGGGGGTTTCCTGGGAGGGGGGAAGGGGAGGGGGGGATGGGGGGGATGGGGGGGATGTTTTAATTATGATGTGATAGGAGGGGGGGGGGGGG